>VCHN02001980.1:0-19081 GCA_007115665.2 Sequoiadendron giganteum
TCAAGCTTTTGTAGAAGCTAATTTCTCAGTTCAACCTCATCAGATGGATTTAATCTGATTGTTCTATGTAAGGAAATGATCCTTCCCTTTGAGCAGTGATATCTATCCAGTGTGCTGAAATGCATGTGCATTCCCTATTCATTTTTCATTATACTTCTAACAGGATATTATCTTGTGGACTAACATTCATCGTGGTTTTTCCCCTAACAAGGTTTTCTTGTGTCTATGATGTGTTTTTGATTTATGCTTTCACTGTTAATTATCAAATCTGAGATTAAAGGTTGTTTAAGGTTGAATAAGTTTAAATTTTGTAACAAATGATTCACCCCCCTCTCAATTGTCTATCCTTTTTTTTCCAACAATTGGTATCAAAGCTAGTTCCTCTAAAGAATTTTAATAGCTTGATGTGATCTGAGATGGCATCATACAAGAAGGATAGTCCTAGATTCAATGGTACAAACTACTCCCTATGGAAAGTCTTAATGGAGTGTCATTTGAAGTGCATTGGTGAGCCTTTCTGGAAGATTACAAAGAATGCATATGTTATTCCTCATAATGGTACCTCTATTGTTGATGAGATCAAAGAAGCAGAAACTAATACCAAGTCTATAGAAGCATTGCTAAGAGCTTTGACAGATTCAGACATGAAAAATGTGATAGGTTTGAATACTGCACATGAGATCTAGAAAAATTTGGAAACATTGTATGAAGGAGATGCACTAGTGAAAGTTGCTAAGTTACAAATTCCGAAAGGCAAGTGGGAGAACATGAAGATGAGTGAAGATGAAAAAAAAAATTCTTTTACGCAAAAGGTAAATGAACTAGTGATGGGCATTAGATGTATCGGTGGAATCTTGGAAGAAGATGAGATTGTGGCTAAAATACTTAGATTTGTGCCTACTTCTTACAAAAAAAATCTCATGCTATTGAAGAGCTCAGGACAGTAAAAAATGTAACAAGAGACATGCTAATTGGAAAACTTGAGCTGAGTGAATTTGGTGAATCTTCTCCTAAGACAGAGTCTGCATTCAAAACTATTGTATCCATAAAAATCCAACAGAGATATGATTTGGGAGAGAGCTCCATGAATACATTCAAGTATGAAGATGAAATGAAACTAATTGAAGATTAAGAAAGAGAGCTAGAAGAACTAGAAGCACTAATTGTGAAAAGAGAATCCAGAGGACAAGGTAAGTACAAAGGAAAGTTACCTATTAAATGTTTCTTTTGTAGTAAGATAGGTCATTTTGCATCAAGGTGTCCTAAAAGAGTTTCTAAGTATAAACCTGATAAGTCTAGAATTCAAAAGAAATATTATTATGTTGAAGAAGGTGTTACTGATGATGAATCTGATAAAGAAATTAGAAATGAAGATGAATGGGTATTCATTTCTATCAAGGAAAATGGTCTGGTGTCCACTGAATTAGCTAGTAATCAGAATATCAAGAAAGCTCTTGCAACCAGGATTGATGAGAAGGATGAGTGGGTGATTGACAGCAGATGCTCACATCATATCACTGGTGAGAAAGGCAATTTTCTAAGCTAGGAAAAATATGATGGTGGTGTTGTAATATTTGGAGATAAAAATGTTGGTGTGATTTGTGGTAGAGGCACTATTTCTCTTGGAGGTAAATGTAATACTGATGATTTCCTATATGTTGAAGCTTTGAAGCATAATTTTTTGAGTGTTGGACAGATGGTTGACAAAGGTTACAATCTTCAGTTCAAAGATGGTAAGTGCGGGATACTAGGAAGCTCTGGAAATTTGATTGCTTCAAGTACAAAGATAAGAGGTAATATTTTTCACTTAAATGTTGCTAGTGAAATTTGTTTGATTGCTCAATTTGATGTAAGTTGGTTATGGAATAGAAGGTTGTGTCATGTGAATTTTGATAACATTGTCAAAATAAGCTCCACACAAGTAGTCAGAGATCTACCTAAGTTAGTGAAGCCTACTAACACTATATGCAAGGAATTTCAAATGGGAAAGCACACAAGAATTTCATTTCAGAGCAAACAGCATCATTCCAATGGAGTACTAGATTTGGTACATAGTGATCTATGTGGTCCATCCAAAACTAGAAGTATACAAGGATAAAGGTACTTTATGTTGCTTATTGATTATTATAGAATGGTATGGGTTTCTTTCTTGAGAGAAAAACATGAGGTATTAGAGAAATTCAAAAGCTTCAAAGCTTTGGCAGAGAATGAGACAGGTTTGAAGATCAAATGTTTGAGATCAGACAAAGGTGGTTAATTCACTTCTCGAGAATTCAATTCATTTTGTGAAGAGCATGGAATAAAAAGACAGTTATCTACTCCCTGCACCCCACAACAAAAAAGAGTTGTTGAGAGAAAGAACGGAACAATTTTAGATGCTACCAGAACTATGATGTTGGAAGGTAACATCCCTCATATCTATTGGAGAGAATTTGTAAGCACTATTGTGTATACTATCAACCGAGTGAATGTCAATGGTAATTCTTGTAAGACCCCTTTTGAGTTGTGGTTTGGTTATAAGCCTACTATCAAATATTTCAAAATATTTGGAAGTAGATGTTATATCAAAAGAGATGAAGATATAGGAAAGTTTGAAGCTAGAAGTAATGAAGGAATCTTTCTGGGTTACTCTACTAAGAGAAAATCCTAGCAGTGTTACAATAAAAGATTAAAGAAAATAGTTGAAAGTGCAAATGTCAGAGTTGATGAAGACACTGTCAGATCGTCCAGGTATTATGGATATGATTCAGATGACCAAAAAGATAGTACTGATAATGGAAAGAATGTGTAGACACATAATCAAATTCAAAGTGTTCTGGTGGATCAAGAAAAGCATGAAGGAGAAGTCAGTGGAAATGGAAATGTAGAAGAAAGAAAAGAACCCAAAATTCCAAGGTATGTAAAGTGAAGTCATTCTAAAAGTTAGATCATAGGAGATAAGAACAAAGGTGTGCAGACTAGAAGAAGAATTGTAGAAGAATATTGCCTGATTTCCAAAATTGAGCCTAGTAATATCAATGAAGCATGTATAGATGAGTATTGGATGGAAGCAATGAAGGAAGAACTGATGCAGATAGAGAAAAATGATACTCAGATTCTTGTTCCTAGACCTCAAGACAAAAATGTGATTGGAACCAAATGGGTCTTTCAGAATAAGTTGAATGAGCAAGGTGAAGTAGTTAGAAACAAAGAAAGACTAGTATGTAAAGGATACTCATAGATGGAAGGTATTGATTTTGAAGAAACGTTTGCCCCTATTGCTAGAATTGAAGTTGTAAGGTTATTTCTTGCTTATGCTACTTTCAAGAATTACAAATTCTATCAAATGGATGTAAAGTCAACATTCCTGAATGGTGGATTAGAAGAGGAAGTTTATGTTGAGGAACCAGATGGATTTCAATTGACTGATGAAAAAGACATGGTTTGCCAATTGAAGAAAGCATTGTATGGACTCAAACATGCCCCTAGAGCATGGTATGCTAGATTGGATAAATAGTTGTTGAAACTGGGATTCAATAAAGGCACTGCTGACATCAATCTTCATTTTAAGATGGATCAAGATAAAGAATTGATAATTGAAGTATTTGTTGATGACATTATTTTTGAAGGTAATGATGACTTATGCATGAAGTTTTTTGATGAAATGAAAAGTGAATTTGAAATATCAATGATAGGAGAACTGAAATTCTTTTTAGGATTGCAAATTATTCAGTTAGATGATGGAATCTTTATTTCTCAGTCCAAATATGTAAGAGTTACTAAATTTTTTTGGCATGGAAGACTCAAAGCTAGTTGGTACACCCATGGTAACCGGATGCAAGCTAACACAAAGTGATGATTCTCCTAAGGCTAATCAAACAAGATATAGGTCAATGATTGGTAGATTGTTATACTTAACTCAGACCAGACCATACATCATGAATGTTGTGTGCATGGTTGCTAGATATCAAGTTGATCCAAAGGAATCACATGTGACTGCAATAAAGAGGATTTTTAGATACTTAAAAGGAATAGTTGATTTTGGTCTTTGGTATCCTAAGGATGATGATCTTACTTTGAATGCCTTTATAGATGCAGATTGGGTAGGAGATGTGGATGACAAGAAAAGTACAAGTGGTGGTGCATTCTTCTTGGGGAAGAAGTTGGTGTCTTGGCTAAGTAAAAAGTAGAACTCCACTTCCTTATCTACTTCTGAGGCAGAATATATTGCTACTACAAACAACTGTACTCAAGTGTTGTGGATGAAGCAGATATTGAGAGATATCAGAGTTGAGTATGATGAGCCTATTTCCATATTTTGTGAAAATTCAAGTGCCATAAAAATTTCCAATAATTTGGTCCTACACTCAAAGACAAAACATATATCTATTAAGTATCACTTTTTGATAGACAAGGTGAGTGATAAGGAGGTCAGATTGGGATATGTGCCCACTAAGGAACAAATTGTAGATATCTTTATTAAACCATTTCCTAAGGATAAATTTGAGTATCTCAAAGGAAAGTTAGGGGTGATTTCCCCTCCTAATCTAAACTAAGATGCAATTCTTTGCATCAATTCATGCACCTATAGTCAGATCTTGTTTCAGATTGATGTTATGGTGGCTGCTACTCAGGGGGAGTAGTTAGATGATTCATATGATATGTGGTTTAGAGCTTGTGTACCTTTTCCATTGATGTCAAAGGGGGAGAATATTAATGTCAAAAAAATTTGTAGAAGAAAGGGGGAGAAGTGCAATAAGTATTGAGAGAGAGAAGATGGAAGAGCAATGTAAGAAGGGAACAACAGGTTGAGAAGAGATATTTGTCTTGATGCTATTTTTCAGATCATGTGTTGCCATAAATGCCAAAGGAGGAGATTTTTGGATAGTGTGGTTGCATTTCTGATATGTGGTTGTCATTCATGTCAACACTATTAGCATTAATGGATTGAAGGTTGTATATGTAGAGGATATTGAGAAAATTGTAATAAATATATTGCAGGTAGTCTGTGAAGCTGAGAAGGTCAGAGTGATGGCAAGTTTTGTAAGTTGATGATCAAAAGGCACACATTAAAGGGTTTGCTGCTGAGCCTATCTAGTATATTATCTGGAAGTTTAAGTGGTACGCATCAAGATTGAAGAAATTTATGAAGTTTTGTGTTCCTATAGTTATCTTGTTACTGTAGCATGTGGTTCTAGAAGAAGAGAATGCAATCCTGGTAAATTGAGTTATTGTGTATGCTATTGTGATGTTCAGTGATGTTTCTAGATCATGATCTATCATTGTGGTGTGTTCATGATCAAAGATTTTCCTTTGTGTGCTTGAAGTTTTTATGTTCCAGGCCGACATGTTGGTGGTAGCATGTTGTGGATCCTTATGGATTAATATTTTACTATGTGGCATGTTCAAGGATGTTGATTTAGGTCTTCATTACTATGTGACCAACTTAGGTTGGTGCGCATTGAGATTTGTTCATGAAATTAGGCCGACAGTTGTAATTTATTCTTTATTTGTGGCTAGCAATGTAATGCCCTACACAACCCTAGAGGAAGTTTCAATTCACTAAACAAGCATACTAAATTTTTTTTTAAAAAAGAAGTAAAAGAAGTGAATTAAACCCACATGTTCAACTTAAAATTGACAACCTCCCCTAGGGTTACATAACTGAGATTACTTAAAACCCCATTTACATTACATCATTTAAAATTCAATTGAAAGTAAATATACAAGTAATAACATTTTACATCAAAGGAAAGTACAAGATAAAGATTAAGCATTCATTTATATAAATCAGTTACCAAGGTCTATTACAATCCTCATTCCCGGAATGAGTACAAATACATAAGTCTGAATATTACAAGATCCACCTCATACACAAGAGGGGTAAACAATATCATTACATCATGAGATACAAAGTACAAGAATCCTAAAGTAAGCAAAGAGAGATGTCCAACAAGAAGGCTCGCCACCAAGTACTGAAGATCAAGGGGACCCAACGGTTATGGTGCATGTTCCACCCAACCATGTGGTACCCAAAGGACCAACCCCCATGCTAGGAGATAGTAACCAAGCAACATGGACGAGAAAACTACCACCTCAAACCAAAGGTAGACTCATACAGATACCAACTGACTCAACTACATAAATGCACAAAAGTCAAACACTAATCATGGTTACATTGCTTCCAGACAAGATAATATAATCAAGTGTGCTAAGAAAACATACGCACAACATAAAACACGGTGTTATCCTAGACAGAGTGTCATCGCAAGGTTTGTCATGAGATATCCTCTGGGCATTCTTCATAGGCTCTGGAAATCCTGGTGGCCTCAACCGAATCCCGGCACTCATACTAACTCAAGCGGAATCATCTATCTCTCATAGGGACGAGATAGTGATCTTGCCATTCCAGGCCTTCTCACCCACCCCAAGTCTAAACAAACCCTTGTGCCCGTGAGTGAGGTTAACTTATCTTGGTTAATGTGAACTACATTCTAATATGCTAAGTATATTTACTTTAGTTTTCAGTTGTTAAAATCACTTCTGAAGGTTTCCCGGTTTACCTCTTTGGGCTCCGGCCCCTAACAAAAGCCACTCTTCTAATTGGATAACACACTACGAAAACTAACTCCAAGGGTTACTCACGTGTTACAGAATTGAACCAATAAAACTCTCTCCAATCCTAGGAGGCAACACAAAGAATTCTACTCCAATACTAGGAGGACACAAGATAAATGTAACATTACCCAAGGAAATCAAAAACATTATTTTAACAAGGGAATGACCCACGTTTAACTGGAAGACTTCACAACTCAACTTCTCAACAATCATTTACAAATTATTTAGTAAAAGGGTACATCAATGAACTCATGCATTGGAAAAGGAAATACTACATTTGGTTATTCTAAAACCATATTCCTAATCTAATGCTCTTCGCAATGAAGTAAAATGATTCATTCAAGGCTTTATATCAACCAATCAAAATTTTATTAAAAGTGTAATCTCTCCAACTAAATCAAATCCTGAGCATTAATGAGTTCGACTATAGTTAAATGTCTAAGTAGCTGAATGCTCTCGTGTTTTAGCAAGGTATAATAATACACACATCTACAATAAAAAACCATCTCATAATAATATGCACAATTAACACCATACTTTTATCTTAATCAAAACGAAATCCATTTCACAAGAAAACTTTAATTAAAACATTTCAGATATCCTATATATAATATTAATAAAAATCTATACATAATTATATGTATATTAAATATTATAAATATATGTTCAAATATATTATAATATAAAAAAAATACATATATTATATATATGAAAACAATTAAATATTATACATATATATAAAAAAATTAATAAACAAAATAAAATTAAAATAAAATAAAATAAAATCGAAATTAAATAAAATAAAGTTAAATGAAATTTAAAGAAAAACAAATATAAAATAAAATTTATAAATAAAAAAAAAATTTAAAACAAAGTAAAACCTAAACACACGCGGATGTGACAGTCCGCAGTGACTGTCACCCACAGTCGGCGTACCCTGCGCCGACTGTACTAACGTACAGCGGCCGGGGTAGCGGGGGCCGCATTCCCATTGGACAATGTGTCCCCCGTACGGGTGGCGCACTGCCCAGTGGGCGCTGCGCGTACCCACTGCACCATAACCAAAAGGGGTGGGGGCCGAGCCCCCCACCAAACATTACAATACTTTTATGATTCAAAAACAAATTTCGGATGGATGAAAAAAATTCAGACAAAATAAATTTCGTACACAGGTACGATATGCCCAGGCCGTATGCGGCTAACAGAATGGCATAATAAAATTTTAAAATACAAAAAAATTTATATATATAATACTATAGGTTGCATATATCATTTCCAGAAAATGGTATATGCAATGTATTTTATTATATATGTAATTTTTTTTTCCAGAATTTTCAATACTAGGGTAATTTGAAGAAAAAATGTATAAACAATCAAAATAATTTTTTTTTACAACCATTGAAAACTTTCCAAACAAAGGTTAAATTCAGAAAACAAATGAAACCATTCCCTTTCCTTTGTGTTCTCAAAAATTCCTAAAACACAAGAATATTGATTCAATGATCTGGTTTTCTTTTCTACCATTTTTTTTTTTCTAAAAGGGGTTTGCATTTCCAAAATAAATAAATCTGAATATCAAATTAATGGAGTTTAACCTAGGGTTTCAAGAAAATTCCCCATTTGCAAATTTCTTCAAATTTAAACAAACTAGGTTAAACTAGGAATATTAAAACAAGAAAATAAAAAAGGAAAACCTGGTTATTTGCAGCCACCAAGATTATTGATGCAGACTTTCGTTTGAGCTCTTCACAATTCTTTTCCCACAATGCCAAGAAATTTCCAGCAAGCTTCAATCTACCAGTTCCACCTTCTTCATAGAATTTCTCTCCCTTTTCAATTTAATTCCTCAACCAGAAATAATTTCTTAAACTTTCATCAAAAATTTCTCCAACAATTTTCCTGCCTGTCCAAAAAAATGAAGCAAGAATCTCCCCAAATTTTTCTGCCCTAAACTTATAAAACAACAATTCCAAACATAACCTAATGTAACCCTAATTCACTTTCAAATGCAAAAATTGAATTTACAAGTTAATTTCATTTCCCTTTTATTGAAAGGCCCTAACTTTGACTTTTAATTAAAATTTCAATTTCACATAATTCCCTTTTTGATTTAATTTAATATAATAATCAAATACACTTCCTTAATTATTATTAAATTATCTAATAATTAAATCCAATCCCTTGAGATTTAAATTTAATTAAATAAATAATTTAACTTTAATTAACTTACTTAAAATTATTTAATAATTAAATTTAATCCTTGAGATTTAAATTTAATTAATTAATTAATTTAAGTTTAATTTCAATAATCATTTTAAAATTAACCAATAAGCATAACATTAATATACTATAAAATAAACATTTCTTCCAGCCAATGCAATTTTCAAAAGAACTATTTAAAGGTTCAACACATTTCAAAACATAACATAACATCCAATAGGATACAACATGACTCAAACATCAGAACGGACGACACACTAAGGCTAGGGTGTAGACCTGACACATGTTACCAAGCTACTATCTCCCATTCAAGTTAACCGTTGGATCGACACGCTCAAACCTGTGGAGCCAGGTGGAGTCGATGTCAGTACCTGCAACCTGTACTCCAATAATCAACATAATATATGCAGTATATAATTCACACCATGAAGAAGAAATCTCGAAATCGCAGGGTGCTCGCAAGCGAGTGATGCTATTCCGTCTCCTTCACCAATACACTCATCAAAGACTGACACTAACATCATAACAATAGTTTCATAAATAATCACATGATAATTCTACTGTTAGCATTCATTCATCAAAGCATGTAAAATCAAATCAGATAATCACATCACATAGTAATAGTTTGTCGCTCAAGAGTAGTGATCAAAATATCATAATAAAAATATGTCTAGTATCACAGTAGCTGTAAACCAAGCAAAGCATAAACAACATGAAAGTAGAAGCAAAACGGAGGGGTATTACAAACATCTATTTATGGCTTAATAGAGCATAATTTCTAGTTTTTATTGTTGTTAAGCAAAAGACATTTCTGAAAGGACATGCCCTTTCACAATTTTGATATATTTATATATGTTTCATAATGTAAAATAGATATAGGTGGATAGGAGAAAGATACAGTAGATAGTTTGCAATGAAAATTTCCTTTAAAAGACTCAGATGCATGTATGAATTTTGATGAAGTTAATGAGAATTTTTGAGCTTTTGGTTTAATCTTGGTATCAGTTGTTTGTGGAATTATACAGTTATTTGGTTGTCTCCATTTTGATGCTTTTCTATTTTTTAAATTGATATATCAAGCATATATTCAATTTACCGATACACATTTTTTGTATTTGTGTGATGTGATTATTTAGTTCTTTCAAGTAAAGATTAAACCCTTCTAGTCAATCATAGTAACTGAAGATTATTAATTGGATCAATAAGAAGAATCGCATAACTAGGATTTCCATTCTATCTCAAGTAGAATTTGTCAATCATTTACTTGCACGTTTATAAAATTTATAAACTACATTTATGTGCCAAACAGTTTGAATTATTGCCATCATAGATTACACTTTTCTAGATCTTCATTAGACTCCATACACCCAACAAGGCACTAGTCTCACACTTTCATCTTTTAGTTTATCCATTTTATTTTTTACATCTGTTAATTGAACATATTCTAATATTACACATACACTTTATTAGGATTATATTTGTTCACTATAAGATTGCCATTGTGAATAGATTGTTGTAAAAAAAATCTAGTTTCAATGCCAAATGTAGCAATTGTTTTGTTGCTTTTGTCAAGTTTCATCAACCAAGCTATTTCATGGGATGAATAAAGTTGTGTTATGACCCTTTCTCTCTCTAAAATAATTAGAAAATATTAGGGAGATCAGGAAGGGGAGAAAACTACACTCCTTCAAAATAGGGGTAGTTGTGGGTTTGTTGGTTTTCTTTGTATACTATATACTAGTTCCTCTAGGATAAATAAGTCACTGTAGAAATGAAATATATTTTATTATTTACTTAATATTGTTTTGTGTTTTTGAAATGGAAGAGATCTAAAACTCTATCGAAATTTCTATATGCTAATGGTCAAACTATTAGACTATTTAGATCATTTTAATTGACTACTACATAATAGTTTATGTGTTGAAATAATTGTTTCCATTCTTTGTAGTTTTTATATTGGAATACAAATCATATTTAATTTCACGCCAATATACTTCTTTCATGAAGATATTTGTTTGATTTTTCCTTGCTATTTTCATCTTAAAATTTAAATAAATGTATTCTATAATATAGAATTATTTTCAAATTGGGACAAAAGGATTCTGAGAGATATATTTAATCATAAATTTTACAACCATAAATATCATTTAATTTCTATGTTGTAACTTCAGTACTTTTAGTTAAAATAAAAATAACTTAAAGTTATAATACATATAGTTACATTGGAAAAGTTGTTTGTCCATTTTATTTTTTACATCTGTTAACTGAACATATTCTAATATTACACATACACTTTATTAGGATTATATCTGTTCACTATAATATTTTCATTGTCAATAGATTGTTGTAAACAAAATCACATCACTTAAGTTTGCTCAGTTCACAAAGGTAGACCCACCTAGGTTTGGCAACACCTGAAGAGAAGAAGGTTCAAATAATTTGGCCTTATTTGTTACCCTAAAATGTATCAAGATATCGACAACCTCTTGAGGTATTCTTACCCGCATTTTTGAAAGCTAACAACCTCCAAACCTCCAAATCCACAAAAAGATTCCACTTGTACGTCCAAATTCTTGCCAAACCCAAAAACCCTTGTTTTAGACCAAAATCATGAGGGTTTATTGAATCTCCTATTTCCACAACCTCCAAGACCACAAAAAAAATTCAAACACAACCCATTAAGTTTGTACATGGGTAAAAATTCATAGAATCAGATAACCCATACATATTTTGTTGAAACCTAGGCTTGAACCTCTCATTTCACATACTTTTCTTCACAAAACTCTTGAGGAAAGAAGTTATACCTTATTTATTTCTCATCCTACTCCCTATTCATGCATCTTACAATTACAATAGTATATACGGGGCCTCTTACACAAGCTACAATAATCAGAAAAAGTGTAAGAACCCCTTTATATCATGTTTGGACTACAAAACCCTCAAAAATAGGGAGCCGGGCTATATGCAAAGAAATGAAGCTTTCTAACTCAAATTAATGCCTTAAGTCCTCAAATCAGATTAAAATCAAATATTACACATATATTCATGACATGGAATTCATTTCACATCAAAATATGGTTGTATGTGACCGTACAGTGCTGCAAAATAGGGAAAATACAGAAATTTTGAAGAAAAACACAGATTTTGGAATACCGAGAGCTTGTATTTTAAATCCTCAACCATCAACAACCTTTACAATGATCACTTTATGAGGTGTAGGTGATCTTGCATCACTACCCCATCCAAAATTTTCTCACATTACACAAAGCCACAATGTTTGTCCAAGATAAGCCAATCAAATCCTACGTTATATGTCGTAGTAATCAAATTGGAGATGATCCTAAAAATGAAATTGTGAAGGGTGATTGGTCTAAAAAATCTAAACGACTTTGAATTTATTTCACTACTATGATCAATGTGTCATCTTTCATGAAATTTCCCAAAACACTATTCATTATGATCATATGGAGATTTCTAGGAGAGCTACAATAGTTGTAACATCATGAATTAAAATTAAACATTAAAAAGTACATCATGAATTAATTATGTAATGACATAAAAATTAAAAACATCATGAATTAATTATGTAACCACATAAGTCAAATATAATTCTATCAAGCAATTAATAACAAATAGATAATACAATCACATAACTCATACATTTCAATGTCATTGATCTTCTTCTTCATCCAACTCTTTATCTGTATCATCCGATCCAGATTCGACATTGTAAGGATTGGTCATATCATCATTGTCGTCATTGATATCAGTTTTGATAATGTCATCATCCACACTGATATCATATTCATGAACATTAACTCCTACATCATCATGATCTAGTTCCTCCTCTTCTACATCTTCGTCAGGCACATTATCAACTAACTATTGATCATGATCAACATCTACATCATCTTCTATTTCTTTGGTATCTTATTCTTCCACCACATTATACTTTACCAGCCTTCCTCTTGGATCATGTCTAACAACATATGACCAACCCAGCTTACCTAGAACCTCTGAGTAAAATACCTGCTCACATTGGCTTGGAAGAACATAGGGCTCATTTCTAGCTTGCTCAAAATACCTTGTATTAACCATGGTAAATCCATTATCATGTTCAATAATAGTTCTCTCAGGATCATTTCCATTCAATCGTAGCCTGTACCACAGGATGACGAACAAAACTAATTTGAAGGACTTAAAGTCACACTCAATTATATCATCCAAAATCCAATAGTATTGATCTTCTGAGACTTATGGATGTATGTCGCTTCTAGATGAAACATTAGTCACCTGAAAGACTCCAGTTATCCCAGAATCACAAATTTTCTTTGTGTCATCCAACTTTTTGATTCAAAATTTATGACCATTGCACCACATAGCCTTGTGGTGTTTCACCTGCAATATGTCAAACATGTTAAAATTATTGCAATATTGTCAGTTGATAAACATATTTATTCTTGGTCGAATGTATGCAAAGAAAAAAATCTCAACATATATATACATCAATATAATTGAAAATAATTAAATAATATGGGTGATTAATATATTTATATGTACCTGTTTATCTCCTAAACCATATGCTAAATCAATTTCCCTTGGTGTAACATTGGAATCTCCAATATGATGAGCTTCTTTAACCAATGAAGCCACACCTTCCCATGTTAATGCGTGACCATATTGTTGACATCGTTCAATCCATATTGTCATCCAATCAAGATTGTTTGCGATGTACAAATGTAGTGCATCCCACTCTTAGCCAACTATATTAAAAAAATTTAAAATTCACAAATGACGTATGATTAGTTAATTACCACGGTATACGACCTTAATTTCTAATTGATGTATATTGAAGATTAATAATTAAATAAGTACAATATACATGAAAACCAAATGTAAAATATATTCTAATTAATCTCCATGACCATCTTATAATTACCTGTCACTTTCCTCAATCTATCTTTCCCCATCAGGTACTCCCCTTCTAATTTTTTAATGGAGTTGGGATCCCAAATGTGATCTACATGGATCTTTGCTATAAACTTAGGAAGATATTCAGTAATGTACACCATGGTTTGGTATACCATATATCCCTCCACCATAGAACCCTCAGGATGTGCTCTTTGTCTAAGGAAAGCCTTCAAAAATTTCAAGTGCCTCTCAACCATCCACATTGACCTTGTGTGTACAGGTCCACACAATTCAATCTCCTCAACTTGGTGTATGAGGTATTGTTCTTGTGCATTGAATTTTTTTGAAGGTAGACACTTTTGCAGTTCACACATTAGACAAGGAATTTTTCTCTTCCAATAATTTATATCTTCTTTATGATTGCTTTAGATGACGGCCATCTACAAGTGATTCAATGCAAAAATATAATAATGAGATTTAACAAAAATATACAAAGAATTGAACAAATATCGCTACTTACCTCATGTATTTTCCAAGATCATATATAACTTTCTTGAAATTGTTGTCAAAGTTTCCTAGGAGAGATAGAGGTAGAACATACTACAACAATTATAAAATGATCTTTTCATTATTTTTCCAAAAGTAGTAAATATAATACATTGAAAAGTACATGCAATATACAAATATATATAATATACTTGAATAATTACCTTAATGAAGGTATGCCAATCATGCGTTTTCATCCCTAACCCAAATTCACCTTTCTTTGTTTAGATATTGTTTATGTTCACAACAAATCCTGTGGGAAATCAAATTTTTTGTATGACTTCTTTTATAGCATTGCTTTCCTGTTTCGTTAATAACCAAGGAATGGCACTTATATTAATTTGGTCTCCATCGCTATTTAATTGAATGAAATTTTTGATTGCATGATTGGCTTCTTGAATGTCACTAAAAATTTTGACAATTTTTTCTTTGTCATGCCTTCCATCCAATATTTTCCATAACATTTTTGTCATATTCTTTTTGATATGCATTGTATAAAAAAATGCACAATTTGTAGCTTCTCATAGTAGGGAAATCTACTAAATTTTCTGGGATAAATTTTCAATCCCTGTGGAAGCCAGCCATTAATGCCTTGATGAACTTCATGAATCATATAAGTTAAACAAATTAATAATGACAATCATTTTCAATTACAACATGAGTAAACACAACACAATATAAAAATATAAATTCAAAACATATCATATATTATAGATAAAAAATTGATCTGATGTATAAATTTTCTGGGATAAATTTTCAGTCCCTATGGAAGCCAGCCATTAATGCCTTGATGAACTTCATGAATCATATAAGTTGAAAAAATTAATAATGACAATCATTGTCAATTAAAACATGAGTAAACACAACACAATATAAAAATATAAATTCAAAACATATCATATATGATAGATAAAAAATTGATCTAATGTATAACCTTGACGATTAATTCTATTTTATTCCAAATTCCATAGGTGAGCTGTCATTCTTTGTGGTTTTGATGTAGTCTCTTCTTTCCCATTGAAAATATATTTTTCAGTAGTTTAATACTTATGATTTATGTAGAGGAAGTTCCTATACTCATCAAACACCTTCTTTCCTAAACTTGTTGAACGATGAGATTTCATCTTTGGACCACAAATTGGACATGCAAATTTTCCCTTTGTTTGAAGACCTGCAAATCATATATAATTGGATAAAATGTGTGATTTTTTATAATTATATATAATGAATAGATTATTTAAAAAACATGCATGATATCTACTTCATAAAATTAAATATCATTAAAGCCATGTAGTCGAATGTTATAACATACCAGAAAAATGTGTTAGCCCTGGGGCATCATGGATTGTCCATACAAGCATTGCATGGAATTGAAATTGTCTTTGTTCTATTGGTCTAGATACGTCATACATAGTGATGACATTCCATAAATTTAGTAACTCATTGATAAGAGGCTCGATATATACATTCATATCTTTAACTTGGTACTTACCTAGTTGAATGAACATAAACATTACATAATTATTATAACCATTTTACTGTAATATATATAAATTAATGTACATGACTATTAAATGAAAAAAATATAACTCATTATGCAACAAATAAGGCAAATGAGATGCTACTACGTTAAAGAAAATTGATGTAAGAAAATAACTAGAACAATCATTTCCAACATTATGTGCTCCCTCTTTATTAACATCCATGGAGGAATGTTATTGTTGATAACAAAAACAGGCCACACCGAGTAAATAGATCTCATCTCTCCAAATGGATTGACACCGTCCACTACCAATGAAAGCTTGAGATTATGAAGTTCTTCTTTAAAGTGTGGAAATTTTTCCTCCATGTCCCTAAATGCAAAACCATCCATAGGCATTCAAAGAATGTCATCTCTACTTCTATTCTATGCATGGTAATCAACAAATTGTGCTAAGATTTCACACCTAAATAATTGTTGCATACGTGGAATAATGGGAATATAACGAAGAACCTTGCGAGACACCATTTTTGTTAGTTGATTTGTTCGATATCTACTGATGTGACATTTTGAGCATTTTGTTGCAAATTCATGTTGTTTATGATATATAATATTATCATTGGGACATGCATCTATTGCTTAATACTCCATTCCAATATCTTTCGTAATGCCAAATAAATCTCGATATGAGTGAGGTAAAATATTTGATGGTGGTAACAAATATTCACCAATCAATCTACCACAAAAAATAATTTATTACTATAAATAATATTAATGGTACATATTTCATCCTTTATTTACTAGTGATGAACTAACAACAATTAAAATAGATGAAAAAAGATGACATATATGACATACCTTAACATCTGTTAGATTTCTATGTTTGATAAATCATTCATAACCTTAAAGTTCACCAACAACAATACAACAGAGAGAAGATTTGTTTGGGAGCCTTCATAAAGGGGCTTGTATGCCTTCTCAAGTACAGGTAAATCAGGAACATCATCAAAGTCATCTTGATCAACATGATCAGCTGTGCCACTAAATGTGTCATGGATCAATGTATTTGTACCATCATCTTCAACTGTATTTTCTGGTGCATGATCATCTTCTTCCATAGGATCATTAACTTCATCTTCGATATTCATAGCTCCATGTTCCTCCACTTGCAAAACCACATTCTCTGGGCTGTGATAATCCATATCATGTGTCCTAGGGAAACCCACCTTTATAATAATGATAGACACAAATAAACCATGATCAAGTGATTTTTTTTATATATATAAAATTTTAAAACAATATAAACATTTACAAATTTAGTCAATATAAATACATATAATGAACAACTTACCAATGAATGATAATCATGCCCCCCTTCAATGTGACCATGCTACCAACAATGTTTCTCATCTATTGTGATTAAAAGTTTTCTCGTCTTTAAGCCCTTGCAATTATTTCAAAGACAATAACATTTCCCATCACCCTTTCTTTTCAATCTAGCCCACAATCTATCAAGTGACTCTTCATTTTGTTCCGGACTAATATTATTTGACATGATTTTTCCTTACCAAGCTTGAATATTTAGATCTTCAAAAAATATCAAACTCACACTCCAATAATTTTTAATCATAGGCAGGTAACAAAATCTAATAATTATGATATTTGACACCCAAAAAATTCAGCATGCAACCACCCCTACAAAAGAGAAGATAGTCTGAAGTTAATGACCCAAAAAACACTTTAAAATGCTAATTCCAGAAATTATTAAATTCTAATTGTACTATGATTTCCAACTGTTAGACTCCTAAAATCAGCATATTGAACTTGCACAACAAAATTTGGAAATGAAATTCTGAAAATGCACAAGTCTTAAAATGAAATCTGACGAGATGTTGTTTTAAAATATGATTTTCAAACCTAGAAGTACAAATCTGACTTCACAAATGAATTTTGGGAATAAAATAGTATGGAATAATAAGGAGTTTCATTTGAAGTGGACCACCCTATTATATGCCTTGATAAAGTTAAAAGATCTATTAATTTTATCTACAATATAGCCTACATAGGCATCAATCTTATTCACATCCTTGCTTTGGATATCAATAGGAAACACCATTAAATGGCCTCCTTGAAAGTTCAATCCATTAAGGGAATAATAAAAGGGTCTTCCTTAATGATTACATCCATCTAAAAAAAAATAGTGTATGCTTGAATAAGGATGATATCATTTTGAAAGACTAAAATGATTGTTGAGACCGATCCTAACATATTTATGTTGAATACAATAAATACAAACAATCTTGTATAGACCTTCACTTCCACACTCTCGACAAAATTGGTTTGTAAGGACAACACTTCATTTTCCTAGTTTTGTAGGTTAAGCTAAATCTTGTTCTCACAAGAAACTTCAAATGTCTCGTACACTTCCATCTACTTATGAAGCAAGCGTCTATCTAAATTGAATTCACCATTACAATAGTGCTTCAAAATATCATAGGGCCATCCTCTAGTTTTATATGTCAAATCTATTTCCATTTGTATTGAATTCTCTTCCATCCATGTAATTCATGTCTTTGGTTACAATGTTTATTCTAAAATCCATATACAACTTCCTCCCTCCTATTGACATAGAATCAATATGGAATACTATCTTGAATTTTAAGCTAAATATTAAAAATTGGTTAGAGCTTATACTATGCAAACAAGAATAAGAATAAACCGCAACCTTATCAACAATCGAAATGGATAAGGGGTAACTCTATTCCACACATATTCATATAGACAATGAACATGATATTTGGGGTTCCTACTCTTACTATTTTTCTATTTATTTATATAGTAATAAGGTTACACTACAATATTTTTGTTCTCTTTTTAACTACTCTAACTCCTATTTCCTCTGATACATTCAATCATAATAGTATTTTGCTTTGTGTAAGAAAATTATATCATGGCTGAATGAAAACAATGTTCAATGCCATGAGGCCCAAATCATATTCATGCATTGGTCTTGAAATGCCATCAAACTGAGACTAGTCATTGTTATATAGTATCAAAGTTTCATTGATACTATTGGTTAGTATGATTTCTCATGTGAATTTATTAAATATTGATAACCTATATATTCATAGGGTCCAATCATTATGTTTGACAGTGTATTGGCCAGTTTATTGTCCAATTCTATTTGCAAAATAAAATATAGTAAAATATAAAACAATGATCTTTTCTTTCTACTCCACTTTAAATAATAAAGACTATAGAAATTTCCTTCCAATTTGAGTGTTGGAAGTCTTTATTATTTATAGTGGAGTAGATAGAAAAGATCAA
>VCHN02001117.1:0-25271 GCA_007115665.2 Sequoiadendron giganteum
TCATTTTCCTCTTCTCTTCCTAAATTTCCCTCGCTCGAGGAAGACAAATTTGACAAATACCTATTTGGTGGTACCTGCACTCATAAGGATGTTGGATGAAGTTCTTTCATGGTGATGTGATCTAAAGGTGACATTATGATTAATCTATCATTTCATCGCTAGAATTTGACAGGTTATAAGGTAATCAAGTCTTGATAGATTGCAAGTTATTGTTACTACCATCCAAATGTGTCCATCACAAATGAAATCTACTTAATATTTTAACTCCCAAACTTTGTAACAAGTGTTAAATGTGACTATGGTCCACAAGTTACACAACCAAGGCCTCAAATGTATTCTGTAATTGTAATCAAAGGACTTTTTCTCTTCATTCAAGTAAATAAACTTGAAGGGAAACACCAACAAGTGGTTTATTGGACATGTACATGACTAAAAATAGTAGAAAATTTACATTTAATTTCCATATGTGTAAGTGGTTAACAGGGAGGGAGTGTGTACTAGGCCTAGTAAAGTCATTAGAAGTTTATGCTTTGGCAATAAAAATTGTTTAAGTCATCTTAAATCTTCCTATGTCTAATTGCTAGGAGACTTTTGGTATGTTTTAAGGTAGGATGAGTGGTCGAATCAATGTTATAATTCTCTATGACAAGGTTTCAACATCTTCAAATAGTGAAAGTTAGTGCTCATAGTCATTTGAAACAAAAACATTTTGATTATGATATGTTGACGAGTTGTATGGATAAAATCATTAACGCCATCACATTTTTGGAGTCTTTTGAAAGAGAGGTGAATCAGGTAGCAGTTAAGTACACACCTTACAATGCTAAGGTGAATGAAGTGGTAAATTTTGATTGGCCAACAAATGAGGAATATCAGAGATGGGTAGACAAATATTTATCTGAAGAAGAATAGGACAGAGTCTACTACTGACATTTCACAGCTCAACGGTTTTGGTTATAACAGATTTTGGTTATGTCTTGATGGTAGTTTTGGTGTAGGTATTTGAGGTTTTGCCAATGCAACAACTATTTTCCAAGCAGATGGGATAAATAGGAATATTCTCCAGGGACTCGACTGTGTAATAAATTTTTGAAATGTCAGAGGGCGATCCAAATGACCAGTGACATGTGTATTTCTAGCCCGATGCTTGTTTGCTCCTTCATTCTCTATAAGAGGTATTTCAAGGCCAGAAATACAAATTAGCAAGTCAAACAATTTTAGGTTGAGTCTAAGTGAGGTTGCAGAGCGAATTGTAAAGAATTTGATGTCATAGTGAAAATGTTGTTTTAGGTTTTTTGTCATTTCTGTAGTAGGTTTTAAACTCATGAATGTTTAATGTTTCAAGACAGTACTAGCATTTGAATGGAAATTAATCATTTCGAGCTCATGTCTCTCCATTTAATGAACATATCATTATCTTGAATAAAATGATCAAGGATTATTTTGTTCATCTCATTGTTGGGGTGTGTATGATTCTCATTTCAACTTTTTAATTAATTAAAATGCTTGAGTGAGGTTATAGGTGAATATGTTTATGTAAGGATTTGATAAGTAGTATTGGGTTAGAACACAAATTGATGATATTGTAAGGAAATATTATTTGAGATTTTATATGTTATGTGTCTGAATCTGTCATGAACCCTTAAGTGCTTATGAATTTGACTCCTCCAATGGTATATGGCACTGGTCTAAGTTGTAATAGTTTGTGAGGTTCTATATTCCTTTGGTTTTGCTTAGAGCTTGCTACAAATTGCAAATCAATGATTATCCTAAGTTGTGTAATGTTGTTGTAGTATCTCATGCTCCAAATAGTTGATATTATTGATGAACAACCAATTCATTTCAGTATTATCCTGTTATGTTGAGCTATTAAATGAGATGATATGTTATTATTGATGTTGTTTATAAGTTTGGTGCAAAGGTTATAAACGCATTAAGGGGATCACCCTCCCAGGTTTTGCAAAGCCCAAAGATTCTTCATTCTCACTTTTAGGTGTTAAAATTTAACAATACCTTGATTGATGAAAGAGCCCAAAGAGCCTTTTTCCATGGTATCCAATTACACATAGCAGCGGTCCTCTCTTATACGGTTGGACATGATTGAAAGAACTTAGCTAGGAATTATTCATTTAACCTAATGTTTTCTCATAATGCCATCATTGGAAAAGTATGATCAAATTCTTCTATTATGAAGAATTGGTCTATGTGCCTCTAGTAATCACTATAAAAATGTGAAAGACTAAGCTATTTTATTTTTTCTATCTTATCTTATACCATTTTACGAGAATGGGGGTGCCAATTTACGAGAAGATCTTTGGAAACTAGGCATGAAAACTGCAGGTTAAAGAGAATGGGGGTGCCAAACTTACAATACTCATTGTCCCTTGGTCGTCGATTTTCCCTGAGTGCCCTCAACCTCATCCTCGATGCTCGTATTGACCTTGTTTTAACTCCAAACTCTTCCTCGACGCTGGTATTGACCTTGTTTTCACTCCTCCATACTCTTCCTCTATGCTGGTATTGACTTTTCACTTCTCCAATTTGACGAGCTACAACCTGGTTTCGTTAGGTTTTAGAGTATGTTAATTAAATTTAAAATTATAGCACCATTTAGAGTAGTGAATATAAAGCAAGCCAAGCCTATTATAGTCATGAGGGAAATAATAAAACTCCTAGGATACTTTGTGAAACCATTTTCCTTGGTTAAAGGGAGGCCATTAAATATACGTTTGGATTTTTTCAATCTTCAAATATGAGGATTTGCAAGGTTCTTAAAAACATGAGTAATGGAAATGTGTGCAACAAGAATTTTTGAACACACATGGAATCTCTTTGCCAAAGAAAGGGGCTTCATAATTTAATATGATAATTTTTCCCAGCTCTAGAAATGATATGTTTCCTTAAAGAGGAAGGAGAAACCTAAAAGGTAAAAGAGATGCTTAGGAATCTCAACACTTCCTTATGATCATCCCCCTTCTATCCATAGGAATTAAACGATTTGGGATTGGCTAAGAAGGATTTCCTATGACATTGAGTTTTATGCCACTATATATTTGACCTTAAAGCTTTCCAAAAAATATCTAGGCATTGAATACCCTAAATAATGTCACGTTTGTCCTCCAAGAGAGTGAGAAAGGAGTCATTAGAAAAATGACCATTGAATAGTTGGGCTATAGAGTTAGGAAAAGTAGCACCTTTAATAAGGTTCCATGAAATACTATTAGCCAAAAGATATCCAAAGGCTTCCATAAAAAAACACATATAAAGTAGGAGCTAAGGGGAAAACATGAAAAATTGAATGAAAACACCCAAAATCCTCAAATTTATGTCCATTCATGGTAATATAAGTATAACCATCATAACTTCTTTTTGAAAAAAGTAAAAAAAATTGAGGAACAAATCCTAGATGACATAACTAGTCCAATTCAACACCAGAGGTAGCAAGAGATTAATTAAATTACCACAAGTTTTAAGTAGAAGTAAATTGCCATTTTCAAGTACTAATGCTAGTATGAAATTGTGACTAGCTAAATGGAAAGAAAATTAGAAAATTGTAACCAACATTTAAGTGGAAATAATTAAAAGTAACCACACTTTTTGCATGGTTGAACCAATTTAAAAATTCAACCAAAGGTGATAGTAAGAAAATTAAAATGCACCTTTATGAAATATTTAGTCTAAGAGCCAAATTTGGATGGCAAAGTTAGTAAGAAGTAGTGTCGAAAGTGGAAAATTAATCATGAAGTCATGGCTAATAGAGCATACAAAATATATTGGAAAAGTCAAGAGAACTTATATCTGCACACAAACACACTCAAAATAATAATTATATCATGCAGTTCATTTGGGAATATATTACAATATGGCTTTTACAAAGCCTTTCAAATATACCTTCCCATTTGAACTACTATCTTATAAGAATATAACTAATTATTTAATAACAAAAATAAACAAGTTAGTAAGGTGAATTTATTAATGTTAATCTTAATATTCCAACACCCTCCCTTAAGTTTTACATTCCTCACAAAAAAACATGTTGATTGAAACAAACAAATATATATAGGCTAAGCTAACATCATTTGATTTTTCTTTAAGTTCTCCCTCAAGAACATCATTGGCTCGAGTTATACAAGTCCACACTATGTGATCCTTTTTCTTACAATAATAACATTCATTTTTATTTTTAAATTATTATTACCTCACGAGTATAATACATTCTCATGTTGAGAATCAACTTTTAAATCTTTTCCATTGTTCTTTTTTCTTCTCCTAATAGGGCCAAAATCACATCTTCTTGTGTTTGAGAAGTTATTGGACTAAGCATAGAAATAACATTGTTGTATTTTCAAACTATTTAACAAAATATCCTTAGCATCTTCATCATGTAATAGAGCCTTGACTTCTATTAGTTGTCTAATGAGAGATCTCAAATTTCTTATGTGATTAGACATAGTGATTATATCTCTCATTTTGAATCTAAATAGTTGAAGTTTTAGGAAAAACTTCACATTAACTATTTTTGTTCCAAATATTTTATTGAAATTATCCCAAATTTCCTATGATGATTTATCTAAATCTATATAATAAAATTTAATGTCAGAAAGGGAAAGACCAATAATATATTTGACTTTATCATCTATTTTATGTCATTCCAATAACTTATTTGCATTTGTAGGTGGTGTTTTGTTCCCATGCATGATTCTCTATTATTCATTTATTGCATTTGCATTTTTGTTTTCCAAGTATGAAATTTAAAACATTTTTTTTTGTTTAAAAGAATATTTATCTTAAAAATATGAACTAAAAATATTTGAAAAGATTAATGTCAACCTTATCAGTCTAAAAAGTACAACTTAAACATCCCTTTCAAACCTTGTAACCAGTTTTGAACCACTCTCCAATTCATTTTTCCTCATCACAAACATTGACACCATTTTACTGTTCTAAACAACTTATTGAATCCTCTTATGCATCAAACTTATTTAATTGTTTCAAAAAAAACAAAAAAATAAATTTGAAAATATGACTTTTCAAACTTCACACTTCCTTCTTATTATTACCAAATGCCATTATTTTAAATGAAAAACACATGAATGTTATAAATGCATTATTTCTATAAGGAAACAAACCATATATCTCTTTTTAATGACCAACTTAAAGAATATTGAAAATAGAAACTTGGCCATTGTATAGAACATTGAAAAACTAATAACAAAGAATTAAAAAAACTACTACAAAGACCTAGGATAGGCTAGAGGCCCACAGTAGAACATTCATCACAAAGCAACTAGCCTTTACAATGATTTTAAACTTGTTGATTCCCTAAAGAAAACTTTATCTTGAGTATAATCCATCATAGTCACATATGATCACATCATTCTTGACCATTTGATATCATGAAAAACCTCCAAAATCTAGTATTCAAATAACCGATATCATTGGCAAGACAAGTTCCATCGAGGTGAAATAGAAAGGTCATACCAAGCATATAGGTCTTACTGAGGAAGTTCCATCAACAAGAAACCTGTCTTGTCTCACCGATGAAAGCACAAGGAGTTGTATGGGCCAAACCAACACCATCGGAGTAAGATCCCTGGGTTAGCCTGAGTGCATTTGTCTCATCCAGCTTGAATACTTTGTGGTGAAATAAGATGAAGGAAAAATACTTTATGTTGATCGAATTGAGCTAGTAAATGTCTCATTCGCCATTAAAGTTGACTTGCGTGCCGCCATTTAAATTCTAACCATCGATCCTTTACTTTCGTTAGATCATCAAACGACTACCTTCAAAAGGCTGATGTAATCTCCATCTCAGCACCAAGGGCCCACCACATTATGCATCGCCAAGGAAAGACATGTGGTGCTCACCCATGATATCAAAATCAATAAACACCTTGCATCTTTGGATCACGCGTGGCGGGCAATCGTTGATCTCCACCATCGGCAATCGTGTTCATTCATAGTAGTCACCCGCACTGAACATAACTGTCGAGAAAATTTTCATCAAGATTATAACATCATTGTCGATTTTGAGCACATGCATCTCGCAACCGCTTTAGTAACCTGTAATATAATGTATCAGAACTAAACATAAATATTAAAGCACTTTGATTATTCCTTTGGCACTGTCGGCTGATACACGTGGCGCTCGCCTGCAATATCACAATCAGCTGAAACTTAGTGGTGAGGTCATCACGGTATTGCAGGCAACGGTCAGGATCAACTAATGGATGATCGTCTGTCATTAAAAAATCATTCCTTGCAAAAAATAAAACAATTATTAAAGGGACAATAATTAAAAGTTTAATAAGACAAATAATTGTAAATTAAATTTATTTTAATAATTATTTGTAATAATTCAAACTTAAAAAAATTTAAAACTTAAATCTAAGTTAAAAATTAAAATATAATAAACTAAATGTAAAGTCAAAATATATCAAAATCTAAATGTTATTAAAAATAATTAATAAAAAGGTAAAAAATAAACTTACTATATTAACAAGAAAAGACAAACTTGGGGTCTAATCGGATGTGATAGGGCTCAACAATAGAGGGCAAGATGCAAATAAATCGAACAAGTTCCAAGGAAAAGGCAAGATTGAGTGGACCTCAAAATACTTTGCATTAATCACATTGGGTACCTCCAGCAGAGCGCCCACAAGTTTACATGCTCCAACCGCCAGGACCATAGAAAATTAATCATGAAGACTGCTAGCCACCGTAGTTAAAAAAGGCTAGCCTGGGTAATTTAAAATAGTGTCTTTGCAGGAATAGTGTGTGCATGCATAAGCTCAATATTTTTACTTGGTGATAGAAGTAGGCGATAAAGGGATGGAGACTCCTCTGGCCCTGGATACCAACAAGCAATTGCAAGCATTCTGAGGAGAAGTGACAAACAAAAGGCTGAATGGGGTACTGGCCTCGTCCCACCCGCTGATACTCTGGGAAACCAAGAAGGTTGTAGGACCGAAGTTCCTGAAAGCATATCACAGGTTTTGGTCCAATGCAGAAATACCAACAATGTTTCTGGTGGTGCTCCTCCACATGGGTGTGCCGAAGGAAATTGTAAAGAAACTAACCCAGATGGTCTTCATTCATGCATGGCTGGGAGACATTGATGCAACCTTGGATAATGTGGATGAAAATAATCTCATCCCAATGCCCCAGAATTACTACATGTTGAGCATACAAGGAAGGGAGGTCATGAAATTCCCTCTAGTCAGGACAATTGACCTAGAAGGGTTTGAAAAATGATGGGATGAAAGGGACCAGAGCATCACCTTCCTGCTCAGAGTAGCCAAGCTAACCACCAACCAACCTTGTGGCGGGGTAATGCGATATGTGCAAGATGAAGGGCTGGTAGAGGAGTTAGCATTAGGAGACGACATCGTCTAGGACTTAGGCTCTGGGGAAGAATGGATACCAATCGATTACAGGGACCTAGAGGAGAAAGCGAAGGGGTTGGCTCACCAGAACTGCAGAGTAGACTACCCGGTGATTGTAGATTACATTGCATACAAGAAGCGGGTGGAATCAGAATACTCTGAGGACGAAGACTCCGAGGGAGGAATGGAAACCTGACTCAACCCACCGTTCCATGGACGTCTTTTCTAAGCTCTTGCATAATATTAATGAGTTCGGATAATTGTAAGGTGTAGATGTTTTAGTCAGTCTTGACCGCCTCTGAATCATAGTGCCTATGCATTTTCCTAGGATTTTTGTATTTAGTTAAATCTCTATAAAACTTGAATCGTAGTGCATGTATTTAGTTTAATCATAGTGCATGTATTTAGTTAAATATCTATAAAAATTGAATCCTAGTGCATGTATTTAGTTAAATCAAACATCATATGAATAGAGTTTAATTTGTCAAAAATGTTTTCATTTGAATTGCATGTGAATTCGCTAAGAGCATTTTAATCGATTTGCACATCTCTATAAAACTTATCATGTTCTATCTTATATTTCAATGCCTTGTACACCCTCTCTCTATTGACTGTAAAATTGTAATTTGTTTCGTGATGGTCCTTCCTTCGAACAATAATAACTGGTAAATCTTTTATTCAATCTGGTAAAATTTTAGCTATTTCTCTTACTTCTTGTGGAAAACTTATGGTATGTCCTTTATATTTGTACTAACCTACAGTTGCATGTGTGACTTGAAGTATTGGATTTACATGCCCTATCAACATTTCCTCAATTTGTGTTAAGTTTGCAAGTTCTAATGGTTGTGGACCAGGATTCATATTATTTAATGTCAAAATTTGATGTTCGTGTTTCTCTTGTCGACATCTATTGAAAATTGGGCCTTCAGGAACTCATAAAACCTTAATTGTAGGGTAAATTTCTTGACAAATGTAACATATGCTTGGTGCTGTAAGTTTATCTAGACCATGTCGAAATATAATTTGTAAATACTTCAAATCAAATTGTACATTTCTATTGTTATTGCATGTACCTAGATCTCTTTCATTTTGTCTTCTATGCAGTCATCTTCGTCTTCTCAATTGAGAGATTAACTCCTATTTTTGACTATTATTTTCTTCATGAGTTTTAGTTTCAACATTTATTGCATCTTGAACTCTATTATCTGGTGTTAGTAACACATGATCTATTGTAATTGAATTCATTCCTTCAAATTTACCCTCTATATTCTTATGAGATTCATAATTCTCTTCGTTGTTATTTATTTTCAAAATTTAATCTTGGGCTAGGCATCCTAAACAATTATTTAAAAGTAAAATTAAAAATTAAAAAATATTATAAATATGAGAAATTTTACTATACACTAATTTCATAAAAAAATATATCATAAAATTAATACATATTTATTGATAAATCTTATTTATTTATAATTAATAATTAATAATTTAATCTTCTTAATAAAAAAAATATGTCTTCTAAAAACAATTGAAAAATAAAATACATGCAATCTCTTTTGTAAAAAATAATAACTTGATAATAAAATATAAGTAAAATTTTATTTAGGACTTATACATTAGAATTTAGTTTTTAACCTTTTAATTTTTTTGAAAAATATACAAATCATAGAAAGTAAAATTTATTTTATTTATTTAGAAAAATTGTAAATGATAAAAAGTAAAAATTAAAGTAAGAAATATACAAATCATAAAACATAAAATGATAGAAAGTAAAAAATATATTTGATGTTAGAAATATACAAATCATAGAAAGTAAAAATTAAATGCACATACTTACTTTGTAAAATTTATTAATTGGTTTTTCCTGAAATAATTACTCCACTTCACAATTTGTAGAATATTTTTATTGAAATAATTAATCCAGTTCTCACAATTCGCAAAATGTTTTTCTGAAATAATTACTGCACTTCTTTATTAGTTCCTGCCAAAGAAACTATAGGCACCACCTATGCTTTAACTAGTGATTAATAACTTTGATTTTAAGAAAAAATTTGAACTCTTCAAAATTAGTTCTTGTTATATTTTCAATTCAATTCATTTATTTACTTGTCATATCTTAAATAAAATATAATTAAAATAATAAATTCAAATATATAAAATAATCTAATAACAAATTCAAATAAATAATGTATTTTTAATATATTATATTATTAATTTAACAAAATATTATAATATTATAATATATATACTATATATAACATATATAATGTATAATATATAATATATAATTTTAACATCATAATATAATATTATAATGTATATACAATATAATATGTAACATATATAACATCTAATATATAATATAATATATTAAATAATAATATTATAATTTTATATTTTAATTTTAAATTATGTAATATATTATCTTTTAAAATAATTTAATATATTATATTATTGAATATTTTTATAATATATTATATTAAATTAACATCTAATATATTAAATTAATCTTGATTTTTTTTTTCATTGCTATTTATTTAAAATTTCTCTTTTTACCTAAACTAAAGATAAAAAAGATATTAAAACAAGTAATTTTAGTCCTGACAAATAATTTTAGTTCTAATTGCTCTACTCAATTACTATATATTTTTATAAGAAACAAATGTATTAAAAATGTAGAATGTTTTAGTCATATTTACAACAACTATCATTTTTTCTATAGACCCTTAGGGAATATTTTAAATTTCAATATTATCTAAGAAATATTTCATAATATGATGAGGAAGAAAATTTTAACTATCTCTAAATGCCTATTTACTATTTTTTTTGTAAGGGGTAAAATAGGAGTATCCAACTTTATTATTCACACTACAATCACACAAATATTTTGGTAAAACTATATTCACACTACAATCAATTATGAACTAACTTTTCTTTGTTTAATATATTTATCATTAATGTCAAATTTATAAACTAATATCAAGAAATAAATAACCTTAACCCCAAGATTTATACTAGAGCTCTAATTGAACCCTAAACCTAACCCTAATTCAACCATAACAATAGGATTTAATTACGGTTAGGGTTAGAGTGAGAAATTAATTATGGTTAGGGTTAGGGTTAGAATTAGGGTTTGATTACTTGGTTAGAGTTATGATTCAATTATGATTATAGTTAGGGCCAAATTTATAAGCTAATATTAAGATATTCACAACTCTAACCCTAACCTGACCTTACTCTCCATTCTAGAATGCTAATTAAACCCTAATTGAACCATAACAATAAGGTTCAATGAGAGTTAGGGTTAGGATTTAAGTAGGTTTATGGTTTGAATTAGGGTTTAGTTACCTGGTTAGGGATAACATTCAATTAGTGTTATGATTAGGGTCAAGTTCAAGTTATAGTTAGGGTTAAGTTAGGATTATTTTGGTTAATCTTACAATTGGGATTTAACTAGAATGTTAATTGAACCCTAATTTAACCCCAACAACAAGGTTCAATTAAAGTTAGTGTTCAAGTTCAATTAGGCTTATGGTTGGAAATTTGGAATTAGGGTTCAATTAAGGTTAGGGTTAGTATTCAATTAGTCTTATGATTAGGATCAAGTTACAGTTACAGTTAGGGTTCAATTAGGCTTATTTTAGTTAAGTTTACAATTAAGGTTTAATTAGAGTTAGGTTTATGGTTCAATTAGGGTTAGGGTTAGGGTTCATTTAGATTAAGGTTCAATTAAGGTTCAATTAGGGTTGCCAATTCTAGCAACACAAGCCAATACATACAGAATATGTTACTTGACTTACAATATAGATGAGTTTCTAGAGGAGATGCAAATAAAGACAACTTTTCAATTTTTTTCAATGCCTAGTGTGGAGTATCTAGAATTTATTCTTAATTTTCAATCTGATATTGATACTACTATTTTAATTCATTGGTGATAATTATTGGATTTGTGTGTAAAATATGGAGATTTGTGTTTGACTGCAAAGAGTTATCTCTTGTGATTTATTAGCAAATTAGTCAATCATGTTTCCTATGAAGAGGCTTCAAGATTAGTTTCATCAATTAATCCTCTACCTTTTGGTCTTGGTCCAATGACTATTGCAATGCTTTTTTCCATTACTCTATAATCATTAAAATGAGCATATGGGTTCAATTGAGGTTTCTGATGTTTAATCAAGGCCTTTTTCAATACACTTCACATTATAAGTTTTATGAGGCTTATAAATGAGTTATCTATTATTCAATGGTTAAGTAAATATTTGAATTTCCATCAATAGTCACATATGATCACATCATTCTTGACCATTTGATATCATATAACCCTCCAAAATCTAGTATTCAAATAACCCATATCATTGGCAAGACAAGTTCCATCAGGGTGAAATGAAAAGGTCATACTGAGCATATAGGTCTCACTGATCAAAGCACAAGGAGTTGTATCGGCCAGACCAATTCCATCAGAGTAAGAGCCCTGATTCAGCCTGAGTGCATTTGTCTCGTCGATGAAATATCATCGTCGAAACACTTGTTAGAACTGTAAAGTTTTGAAATTTCCATTGGTCATTCATGTCCATTAGTTTCCTAAAGAGTCCATACTACAAGTATAAAATTGCTTCACATAGCATGTTCACCAATGTTCATGTCAAAATTTTATCATATGGTCCCATAAAATTCATCTAACCCTGAGTATTTAATTGTATGAATCATATCGGCATGAGATGATGGAGGTCTCCCCGATCCATAGATTATTTTATACTAACATACATCCTTTTCAGCATATCGGCAAGAAACCAATAATTTCATACCAATGAGGATACATGTCGGGAAAGCAAAAGTTCATAGTCTCTATCGGCAAGACAATGGTCATCGACGTGTCGGTATGAGGTCATATCGAACTTACATATATCTTACCGCTTGGATCACAAAGAAATATATCAACTAGATAGGAGTCACCGGGGTGAGGTTTTCAAAGACATCCTGAGACATTCAACAATCTTGCCGATAAAGTGGAAGAGGTTTTGGTTGGCGGGACAACGTCCATAGTTTCGCCGATGAAAGAAATCAATCAGTGAAACAAACTACAGTGGGGAGAGATAAGAAATTCATGACGAATGTAGACCCATGGGCAGGAAAATCATTATGTCTTAGCGACCAACATTTATGAAGGAAATAACTTGGTGAAATACACATCTCCGGAGTAAGATGAGGATTGTCTACCCAAATTGCTAAAGTCACAGTGATAAGTTGCTTCAGTGGGAGCTGTAGCGATATGCTTGAGACCGAAAGGATAACTGTCGGGAAGACTTAAGGTGTCAGGGAAACTACAGGAGTAGCTAGCGGATGTTTGATGAACGTTGGTAAAGGCTCGAATAGAAGGATCACCCAAGGTTTGAAAATGTCTTGCCGATAAGCTACATGATGTGACAGCGAGAGTTTTGAAAAGCCTGCTACATTTGTGTTTCAGCCAAGACATTAATGGCACCATGAAGCAAAAATGATTTTTTGAATCAAGGCGAATTCAGTTGAAAACATTATTGTAGAATTGACAGCAGAGGAAGCAGAGGAGCGAGCAAACAACCATGGTATTCTCTCAAGCTCAGAGCCTCTATAAAAAATACAATAAGTTCCCCATACCTTAATTTCACAAATTTCAAAGAATGGAAGCCACTAGTTCAGAAAAAACAAAGGGTAGAAAACATGGGGAAAGTGGTCAATCAAAAGGAAAAAGGCAGAAAACTGAAATTCAGCCAGAGGGTATTGAACGAAAATTGAACCAAGATCTCATAGACCAGCTACCTGGTTCTGGACCCAAAGTGAGATGCTCTGCACAACTTAGGGCAGAAGTAGATAAACTAGACAATAAATGTAAGTTCATAGGAGATGTTTGGACTCCAATTAGAGACTATGAATTGTTCAGCTTCCATTACTATCGAAGGAATCATTTTGAGCCAGTATGTAACCCATGGAAGCTTAATCTGGGAGAACTGATCTGCCCTAATGTTTTTGTCGATGTTGAACTGGTGAAATTATTGGCCACTCATTATAACCTGAGACATAAATCCATATGTGATCCATCTAGGAACCCATTGATACACTTATCAGAAAATGCAATAAGTGAAGTCTTTAAATTGGAAGGGATATGCAATGAAAAGATTATAGGTGAAGAGGTAGAGAAAGAATTCGAAAGGATGGACACCATTTATAAGGGTTGGAGATCGCCCCTGCACAGAATTAGGCACAATGGTAAACCAATTCCACTAGAAGACAGTGAAGGACCACCATTCCATGTAGATATTTTTGAGCCTTATATGAAATACACCTATTTCTCTGTAGGACAAGTATTGGGAATGGAATTCCCTGAGTATATGGCAATTGTGCCCATGGTGATTTCAGCAAATATTTAGTATCACAATTCTAGGCCTTTTGATTATGCCTCATATGTGTTTAAGGAACTTGATGTTGGGTTGATAGCAATAAAAAATGGAACCTATGTTTTACACCTCATGAATTATTCATTATTGATGCACATGGTGTTATACTTCGGGCAGGAATTAGGGTTGTGGCCTCAGGAGATGAGAATTTCACAGTTTGATAAGGAAGGCATGTCATTGCCTATTCAATCATGGACTATTGTTTGGGACAACGGGTTTGCCAACTCTAGTTTTATACATTTTGAAGAATATTTTATGAAACCATTGTACAAATTTTTTAATCATCCATGTGACTATTCTTTGTGTGATGAGATAAAGAGGTTTCTCAGGCCCAAAGACTTTAATGGACCAATTAACCACAATTGGGGGGATTGGTATTTTTTGGAGAATGCCACCATCATTAGGGTTTATGGATTTGAAGATGCCCCATTTATTTTGCCTAGAACAGTCCTGGATAGGATTGCATACTTGGAAATTGTTAGGCAAATGGATTTTTCTAGTGTTATGAATTTGAGTTCATTCGAAAAATAGGCTTTTATGCCTAGTACACTATGCTTCGGTGATTTTACTGTATTGACAAAGGAAGGGTATAATTTGATTCTTGATAAATTGCTGCAATATAACATGAATAGAGGACCGCCTACAAAGAATTTTGATCCAAAAGGATATATCAATTCTGCTAAACAGAGAATAAAATTTGGATGGTATCACCATGTGCCCTATCAATTTGATGATATGATTAGGAATTTGGAGGCAAAAGAGGCAGAAATGGTGGTTGAACAACATAATCAAAAGTTTCTAGATATAGAGTTTTTGTCTTCTGGAGAAGAAGCATCTGAGGCTAATATACCACATGATCTACCTAATAAGGTATCATGGGTGAGAACTCGGGATTACACTTGTTCTTCCAAGGAATCAAATCTTGAGGAAAGTGTAGATACATATACAAGGCATGTAGAATACAAATCCTTTGTAGCAGATGATGAATTTATAAAATCTCTAGAATTTAAAACATTCCTATGCAAGCAAAAGGGAAAAGAAATAAGAGGAATGGTTGACAATGTCACACCAGGTAATGAAGAACAATTGTTGAAAATTTTGAAAGATGATGTGGAGAGGGAGATGGCCAATATGACCCCTGAGAAAGGGAGGGAAATGTTAGAAAGTGTCAGTGTCATGATTTTTCCAGGATTAGACCTCAATTCTGCACTATTCTTTGATAGTTTCCTAAAAAATAATAATACTACACACAAGCTCAGCATAGAAAAGGTGACAGAGGTTTATAGAGGATCAAAGTACAATCTAGATGAGGAGACATTGATGATTTGGGCCTTGTATCCACCTCACAAGAGATCAGTTGTCATTGATACTGAGAAGGAATTCGGGCATGTTATGACCCTAAAAGTTGGGGAGGTTGATCCTATGGTGACAGCAGAGATTGGGATCAATGTAGCAAAATTAAATAAAGCTCAAATATAGGCGTTGATCAAGGAAAAGGAAATGTACAAGACAAACAATGAAAGAATGCTGAGAGAAAATGAGCGCCTGAAAGATTTATTAGGAGTTATAGTGGGATCAACCAAGCTACTCACCCATGGTGAAAGTTCATAGATGAAAGGTCATTGGGAAGGAGCAAGTGCATATTCTCAAGGAAAGTATGATGTACTTGTTGTAGTAATTAAGAAGAGGCAAGCCGGTTTGACTCCCTCGTTGAATAAGCTTTGGGGAATACACTCGCAAAACCTTGATGCATTACAAGAACACAAAAGAATGGATGGTAGGATCCTAGAGAAGCTCCAAGAAATAAATCAGAGGAATGCTCTTGATAAAGCTGCAATTGAGGTTGTGACTCATCTTATGGATAAGCATAAAGACTTCTTCAAGGAATTGTGAGGGGATGCGCAGGGATTAATCGATGCCACTAAAAATGGGTTGACTGCATTCTTCGATGATAAAGGAAGATTAAAAGAGATGGCTAGGTGGAAAGGTGAAAGTGAGTTAGCATTGTAGGAGATTATGAAGATGGCTATTGTAGGAGATTATGAAGATGGCTAGATGAAGCATGCGAGCAAAACAAAAAAATGGTGGAAATGGAGATCACAATCCAAAACGCATTAGGAGATGTAGATACACACAAGCGCCGAGACTACTTGGATCACTTGTCGAAAGTTCACTTATGGCTTAAAAGATCTTACTTAATTTTAACTTTATTTTTGTTTCATGCATAAGACATTTCTAAAAGGACACATCCTTTTAGACGGTTGATGTATAAATATTCGTTTTTTGTAGCAATGACAAGGAGGAACAATAGGATAGAAGATAGGTAGTAAGAAATATAATTTCAGAATGTTTTTATTAAAAGGGACCGTGTTGCATGTATAATATTTTGAGGAAGATAATGAAAGACTTTTGATTCGGTGACTCCATTCTGGTATCAGTTGTTTGTTGAATTTTTGCAGTTATTTGATTGTCTCCAACATAGTATTTCTTGATTATTTAAATTGAAATATCAAGTATATATTCAATTTATCAGTGCACATTTGTTGTATCTATGTGATATGATTAATTGGGTTCTTTAAAGAAGAATTAAATTCCTTTCAATCAATTCCAGTAATCTGGGAATGTTATTTGGATCAGTAAGAAGAATCAGATAATTAGGATTAATAAAGATATTTGTTTGATTTTTCCTTACTATTTTCATCTTAAAATTTAAATAAATGTATTCTATAATATAGAATTATTTTCAAATTGGGATAAACATGATTCTGAGAGATATTTTTAATCATAAATTTTACAATCATAAATATCATTTAATTTTTATGTTGTAACTTCAGTACTTTTAGTTAAAATAAAAATAACTTAAAGCTATATATACATATAGTTAAATTGGAAAAGTTGTTTGTCCATTTTATTTTTTACATTTGTTAATTGAACATATTCTAATATTACACATACACTTTATTAGGATTATATTTGTTCACTATAAGATTTCCATTATGAATAGATTGTTGTAAACAAAATCACATCACTTAAGTCTGCTCAGTTCGCAAAGGTAGACCCACCTAGGTTTGGCAGCACCTGAAGAGAAGAAGGTTCAAATCATTTGGCCTTGTTTGTTACCCTAAAATGTATTAAGATATTGGCAACCTCTTGAGGTATTCTTACTTTCATTTTTGAGAGCTAAAAACCTCCAAACCTCCAAAGCCACAAAAATATTCCACTTGTACGACCAAATTCTTTTCAAACCCAAAAACCCTTGTTTTAGACCAAAATCATGACGGTTTATTGAATCTCCTACTTCCACAACCTCCCAGACCTCAAAACCAACTCAGACACAATCCATTAGGTATATACATGGGTAAAAATTCATAAAATCAGAACACCCATACATATTTTTTTGAAACCTAGGCTTGAAACTCTCATTTCACATGCTTTTCTTCACAAAACTCTTTAGGATATAAGCTATACCTTCTTTATTTCTCATCCTACTCCATATTCATGCATCCTACAATTACAACAGTATCCATGGGGCCTCTTACACAAGCTACAATAATCACAAAAAGTGTAAGAGCCCCTTTATATCATGTTTGGACTACAAAACCTTCAAAAATAGGGAAACCGGGTTGTATGCAAAGAAATGAAGCTTTCTAACTCAAATCAATGCCTTAAACCCTCAAATCAGATTCAAATAAAATCTAACACATATATTCACAACATGGAATTCATTTCACATCAAAATATGGCTGTATGTGACCGTACAGTGCTGCAAAACAGGAAAAATAAAGAAATTTTGAAAAAAACAATAGATTTTAGAATGTTAAGAGCTTGTATTTTAAATCCTCAACCATCAACAACCTTTACAATGATCACTTTATGAGGTGTAGGTGCTCCTACTCCACTAACCCATCCAAAAATTTCTCACATTACACAAAGCCACAATTTTCGTCCAAGATAAGCCAATCAAATCCTACCTTATGTGTCCTAGTAATCAAATTGGAGATGATCCTAAAAATGGCATTGCAAAGGGTGATTGGTCTAAAAAATCTAAACGAATTTGGAATTATTTCACTACTATGATAAATGTGTCATCTTTCATGAAATTTCCCAAAACACTATTCATTATGATCATATGGAAATTTCTAAGAGAGCTACAATAGTTGTAACATCATGAATTAAAATTAAACATTAAAAAGTACATCATGAATTAATTATGTAATGGCATAAAAATTAAAAACATCATGAATTAATTATGTAACCACATAAGTCAAATATAATTTTATCAAGAAATTAATATCAAATAGATAATACAATCACATAACTCATACATTTCAATGTCATTGATCTTCTTCTTCATCCAACTCTTTGTCTGTATTATCCAATCCAGATTCGACATTGTAAGGATTGGTCATATCATCATCATCATCATTGATATCAGTTTCAATAATGTCATCATCCACACATATATCATCTTCATGAACATTAACTCCTACATCATCATGATCTAATTCCTCCTCTTCGACATCTTCGTCAGGCACATCATCAACTAACTGTTGATCCTGATCATCATCTACATCATCTTCTATTTCTTTAGTATCTTCTTCTTCCACCACATTATACTTTACCGGCCTTCCTCTTGGATCATGTCTAACAACATATGACCAACCCGCTTTACCTGGAACCTCTGAGTAAAATACCTGCTCACATTGGCTTGGAAGAACATAGGGCTCATTTCCAACTCGCTCAAAATACCTTGCATTAACCATGGTAAATCCATTATCATGTTCAATAAGAGTTCTCTCGGGATCATTTTCATTCAATCGTAGCCTATACCATAGGACAACGAACATAACTAATTTGAAGGACTTAAAGTCACACTCAAGTATATCATCCAAAATCCCATAGTATTGATTTTCTGAGACTTCTGGATGTATGTCGCTTCTAGATGAAACATTAGTCACCTGGAAGACTGTAGTTATCCTAGAATCACAAGTTTTCTTCGTGTCATCCAACTTTTTGATTCAAAATTTATGACCATTGCACCACATAGCCTTGTGGTGTTTCACCTACAATATGTCAAACATGCAAAACTTATTGCAATATCGTCAGTTGATAAACATATTTATTCTTGGCCGAATGTATGCAAAGAAAAAAATCTCAACATATATATACATCAATATAATTGAAAATAATTATATAATATGGGTGATTAATATATTTATACACACCTATTTATCTCTTAAACCATATGCTAAATCAATTTCCCTTGGTGTAACATTGGAATCTCCATTACGATGAGCTTCTTTAACCAATGAAGCCACACCTTCCCATGTTAATGCGCGACCAGATTGTTGACATCATTCAATCCATACCATCATCCAATCAAGATTGTTTGCGATGTACAAATGTAGTGCATCCCACTCTCAACCAACTGTATCAAAAAAAAATTAAATTCACAAACGACGTATAATTAATTAATTACCATGGTATACGACCTTAATTTATAAGTACAATATACATAAAAACCAAATGTAAAATGTATTCTAATTAATCTCTGGTGCAGGAGCACACCTAGGCTAACCTCCATAGTTAGGATATTTTGGGCTTGTATCTGACATTAGCCAAGTTAGAGTAATGTATGTTTGTTTTGGACCTTAGAAGGTCATTGTTGTGGCTAGGTGAGTTAGTCATTAGGACTAAGGTCACCAAAGTTAGTCATTGTTAATAGTTTTTACATTGCTTAGCCTTAGTAGCTTAAGTTGGGATTTGAGTCTTAAATGTGTTCTAAACACATGAATGATGTTAGAAAGATGCCATGAGGCCTTTAATGGTGTTGGTTACTTGAAATATAGGAGATAGAGGTCCTAAGAGTTAGGAAGGTGGCATAATGACAGAGTTGCCAAATGTTGTTACAAAATTATCGTGACAACAGTTACCATTATGGAAAATGTTGCATGCAAGTCGGTTACATAGGATCCCCTAAAGGATAGGAGTGGGGGATCAACCAACATACCCTACAAACATGGTGAATGGCATCTAATATGAAGCAGGCTCGAATTCAAGAAAGAGGGAGATTGTAATCAAGTTTTTGGAATAGAAGATAGCTCTGCAATTTCTATTTTTATGTGAACTCCGAGTGTTATTGAGTGACAGTGATACTAAGTGAATTGGATGTTCTGATTTAGTGTTAGAGTCATGTTCATGGGATAGTATTAATCTTTTTTCATTCTGCAAGTAAGTTGATTTAAGCTGTTTTAGTGTCCTGAATAGATAGGTTAAGATTTAAGGGTTTTACTGGTCTTGTCCTGACCAGCTTGTGTTTTTATGGCTCCCCCATGAAATCTAGTCACGAAATTTTCCTGAGGGTAGATGGATGTGTTAGGGGAGCCATTGGTATGTACATATGTAGAGTTAGGAGTCATGGAGAGTGGAACAACTATGTTTAATGTCAAGTCCTAGGCGAGCTTAGAGTGCCCGATTAGAGGTTTGACAATAATGAATTGAAGAATTTAGGCAGGGGATTGAGGTACAATACGAAACAAGTACAGTTCCAGGTAGGGTATAGACATATCCTAACATGCTAGAAGGATTGAGGTTCTATCAATCCATTTGACTGAGGTTTGAGCAAGAAAACCAGTGGGGTCCTACAAACTAGGCCTAATAGCCCTATTTAACCTAGATAATAGGAAACTAGTGTACGAAGGACTTAGGAGTATAGAATCTTTTGAATCCTTCAGAAAATCCAAAAGGGTATTCGAATGTGGAATTGGTTTTTTAAGTTGTTTGGAAAGTTTGGGCAGGAATGAAGTAAAGGTCTGTCAAGGGCTACAAGAAATAGGCCTCCTCAAGACAAATTCTTGAAACCGGTAGGAAAGGAGTTTGGAGATCCTCCAAGATGGATCTAGTTGGAAGTACATGGCATGTTTCCAATGTGTTTGGCACCCCTGCAATCAATTCAATATTTGTGTGATGTTGGCACTTAGAGTCTTCTAAGTGTAGGAGAGAGTTTGCAGATAACAAAGTGGTGTTAGTCCTTCAAGGTGAAGCACAAGGTGTGAGACTCTTGGAGAGGAGTTGGATTAGGACTTAGTTAATCATCTAAGCCTAACAAGGACCTAGAAAATATTAGGTTCCCAGAAGAAGACAAGGAAAGGTCTTCTTAGCTAGTTGTGCAAGAAAGCCTTCGAACACTTACACCAATCTCCATGACCATCTTATAATTACCTGACACTTTCCTCAATCTACCTTTCCCCATCAAGTACTCCCCTTCGAATTTGTTAATGGAGTTGGGATCCCAAATGCGATCTACATGGATCTTTGCTGCAAACTTAGGAAGATATTCAGTAATGTACACCATGGTCTAGTATACCATGTATCCCTCCACCATAGAACCCTCGGGATGTGCTCTTTGTCTAACCAAAGCCTTCAAAAATTTTAAGTGCCTCTCAACCATCCACATTGACCTTGTGTGTACAGGTCCACACAATTCAATCTCCTCAACTTGGTGTATGAGGTAGTGTTCTTGTGCATTGAAAAATGTCGAAGGTAGACACTTTTGCATTTCACACATTAGACGAGGAATTATTCTCTTCCAATAATTTATATATTCTTTATGGATTGCTTTAGATGACAGCCATCTACAAGTAATTCAAGGCACAAATATATTAATGAGATTTAACAAAAATATACAATGAATTGAATAAATATCACTACTTACCTCATGTATTTTTCAAGATCATATATAACTTGCTTGACATTGTTGTCAAAGTTGTCTGGGAGAGATAGAGGTAGAACGTACTGCAACATTTATAAAATGATCTTTTCATTAATATTTTTCCAAAAGTAGTAAACATAATACACTGAAAAGTACATGCAGTATACAAATATATATATAATATGCCAGAATAATTACCTTAATGAAGGTATGCCAATCATGCCTTTTCATCCTTGACCTAAATTCACCTTTCTTTGTTATGATATTGTTTATGTTGGCAGCAAATCTTGTGGGAAATCAAATTTTTCGTATGACTTGTTTTATAGCATTGCTTTGCTGCTCTGTTAATAACCAAGGAAAGGCACTTATATTAATTTGGTCTCCATTGCTATTTAATTGAATGATATTTTTCACTGCATGACTGGCTTCTTGAATCTCACTACAAATTTTGACAATTTTTTCTTTGTCATGCCTTCCATCCAATATTTTCCATAATGTTTCTGTCATATTCTTTCTAATTGCATTGTATCAAATAAATGCACAATTTGTAGCTGGTCATAGTAGGGCAACCTACTAAATTGTCTAGGATAACTTTTCAGTCCCTGTGGAAGCTGACCATTAATGCCTTGACAACCTTCATGAAGCATATAAGTTAAACAAATTAACAACGACAATCATTGTCAATTACAGCATGATCACAAAATAAAAATATAAATTCAAAACATATCATAAATGATAGATAAACAATTTGATCCGATGTATAACCTTGACGATTAATTCTATTATATTCCAACTTCCATAGGCGAGGTGTCATTCTTCGTGGTTTTGATGTAGTCTCTTCTTTCCCATTGAAAATATGTTTTTCAGTAGTTCAATACTTATGATTTATGTGGAGGAAGTGCCTATACTCATCAAACACCTACTTTCTTAAACTTGTTGAACAGCGAGATTTCATCTTTGGACCACAAATTGGACATGCAAAATTTCCCTTTGTTTGAAGACCTGCAAATCATATATAATTGGATTAAATATGTCAATTTTTATAATTATATATAATGAATAGATTATTTAAAAAACATGCATGATATCTACTTCATAAAATTAAATATCATTAAAGTCATGCAGCCAAACGTTATAACATACCACCAAAATGTATTAGCCCTGGGGCATCATGAATTGTCCATACAAGCATTGCATGGAATTGAAATTGTCTTTGTCCTATTGGTCTAGATACGCCATACATAGTGACACCATTCCATAACTTTAGTAACTCGTCGATAAGAGGCTCGATATATACATTCATATCTTTAACTTGGTACTTACCTAGTTGAATGAACATAAACATTACATAATTATTATAACCATTTTACTGCAATATATATAAATTAATGTACATGACTATTAAATGAAAAAACATATAAGTCATTATGCAGCAAATAAGACAAATGAGATGCTACTACGTTAAAGAAAATTGATGTAAACAAATACTTGGAACAATCATTGCCAACATTATGTGCTCCCTCTTTATTGACATCCATGGAGGAATGTTATTGTTGATAACAAAAACAGGCCACACCGAGTAAATAGATCTCAGCTCTCCAAATGGATTGACACCGTCCGCTGCCAATGAAAGCCTGAGATTACAAGGTTCTTCTTTAAAGTGTGGCCATTTTTCCTCCATGTCCCTAAATGCAGAACCATCCGCAAGCATTCGAAGAATCTCATCTCCACTTCTATTATGTGCATGGTAATCCATAAATTGTGCTAAGCTTTCACACCTAAATAATTGTTGCATATGTGGAATAATGGGAATATAACGAAGAACCTTGCGAGGCACCTTTTTTGTTAGTTGCTCTGTTTTATATCTACTGATATGACATTCCAAGCATTTTGTTGCAAATTCATGTTGTTTATGATATATAATATGATCATTGGGACATGCATCTATTGCTTGATACTCCATTCCAATATCTTTCATAATGCCAGATAAATCTCGGTATGAGCGAGGTAAAATATTTGATGGTGGTAACAAAAAATCACCAATCAATCTACAACAAAAAATAACTTCTTAATATAAAGAATATTAAAGGTACATACTTCATCCTTTATTTACTAGCGATGAACTAACAACAATTAAAATAGATGAAAAAAAATGACATATATGACATACCTTAACATCCATGAGATTGCTATGTTGGATAAACCATTCATAACCTTCAAGTTCACCAGCAACAATACAGCAGAGAGAAGAGTTGTTTGGGAGCCTTCATAAAGTGGCTCGTATGCGTTCTCAAGTACAGGTAAATCATGAACATCATCAAAGTCATCTCGATCAACATGATCATATGTGCCACTACATATGTCATGGATCAATGTATTTGTACCATCATCTTCAATTGTGTTTTCTGGTGCATGATCATCTTCTTCCATAGGATCATTAACTTCATCTTCGATATTCACAACTCCATGTTCCTCCACTTGCAAAACCACATTCTCTGGGCCGTGATAATTCATATCGTGTGCCCTAGGGTGCCCCACCTTTATAATAATGACAGACACAAATAAACCATGATCATGATCAAGTGATTTTTTATATATATATCAAATGTTAAAACAATATAAATATTTACAAATTCAATCAATATAAACACATATAATGAACAACTTACCAATGGACGATAATCATGCCCCCCTTCAACGTGACCATGCTGCCTACAATGTTTCTCAGCTGTTGTGATTAAAAGTCTTCTCGTCTTTAAGCCCTTGCAATTATTGCAAGGACAATAACATTTCCCATCACCCTTTCTTTTCAATATAGCCCACAATCTAGCAATTGTCTCTTCATTTTGTTCTAGACTAATATTATCTGACATGATTTTACTTTACCAAGCTTGAATATTTAGATCTTAAAAAAATATCAAACTCACATGCACTCCAATAATTTTTAATCGTACACAAGTAACAAAATATAATAATTATGATATTTTACACCAAAAAAATCGACATGCAACCACCCCTACAAAAGAGAAGATAGTCTGAAGTTAATGACCCCAAAAAACACTTTCAAATGCTAATTCTAGAAATTATTAAATTCTGATTTTACAATGATTTCCAACTGTTATACTCCTAAAATCATAATATTGAACTTGCACAACAAAATCTGGAAATGAAATTCTCAAAATGCAGCTAATAGGCCTCAACAATTAAGGCCTACTCAAGACTTTGTAAAGTCATTGCAAGGTTTCCAAGCCTTACCTAATGATTTGAGCAAGATGATTAAATAGTTGGTAAAGAGTTTTGATTATTGGAGTGGCACATCTTTACTAGATATTGTAGATGCCCAAGGAAATGTTAGATCACTGTAGCAATGGCAGGACAAGGTAGATGAAATCATTAACACTAGCACATTTTTGGAATCTTTTGAAAGGGAGGCGAATCAAGTAGCAGTAAAGTATACAACTTACAGTGCAAAGGTAAATTAGGTGGTAAATTTTAATTGGCCAATGGATGAGGAATATCAAGGATGGGTAAAAAAGTACTTAACTAAACAAGAATAAGACAGAGTCTACAACCGGTAGTTAACAACTTATCGGTTATGGTTATAACAAATTTTGGCTATGTCTTGGTGGCAGTTTTGGTGCAAGTTTTCAAAGTTTGGCAAATGCAATAGTTATTCTCTAGTGGACGAGATGAACAAGAAGATTCTATAGAGACTCAGCTGTTGTAACCAATTTTTGAAATGTCATA
>VCHN02002115.1:0-18525 GCA_007115665.2 Sequoiadendron giganteum
ATCAATATTTTTGCCTAGAATCCCTGGGAGCATGTCATAAAACACCAACATATTCACCAATACTATTAAAACAACATTAAATGAGAACCCATTTCACCAATTAAAATTTACAAATAGTTGCTTGTGAAGACCCATTTCGCCAATTAAAATTTATAAATAGTTGCTTATGAGGACCTATTTCGCCTTGAAAATTTCAAGGTATCGTTGTATAAGCACGTAGGATTCACCAAATTTTTAACATACCATTTCAAAATCCCATGGAATTCGCCAAATATGGATTGATATAAATACAATTGAAACTGTTATTTGTTCTTACACATTTTATTCGGTTTTACACATTTTGTTCGGTTCTGAGGTTCTACTTCTCGATTCATAAGTTAGCGAAACCCGAAAACGTAGACTCAAAGGTGAGTGATCATTTCTTCATACTGTTATTAGTTATTAGACTATTAGTTATAATAATAAGATTTCTTTATCTGTTTTCCATTCTTGCTTCAGTCTTAAACATAATTTTAAGTAGGGAATGGGATCTATATTCTCTGTCAGTCTATCCTTCTTAAACAAGAAGACATTTTTTTCCAGCTTTTATTCAAAGTGAGATCAATATGTTGATCAGAAAGGGTAAGACTCCTGAGCAGGTGGGTAATGAAAAGACTGGGAGGCCATCAAAACACCCAAAATGGGGAGGTACCATACAGTCTTACTTTGGAATTGGGAAAGCTTCTAATCCATCAGATCAAGGTGGAGCTACACCATCAACTCTTCCACCAAATATTATTGAAGATGGAGATACATCATCAACTCTTCCGCCACAGGAAGGTCAAGGTGAGATTGTCATTGTGTTAAATCAAAATGTATCAAATGAGGATGGCAATACCACAGAAGATGTTCCAAGGGATACCCTGGATAGCCAGAATGAGATAATCGACTTGGATGAGGATGATGTTGGTAGCAAGAAAAGAAAAGGCAAAGCAAAATTGGGGCATGAGTGGGAAATGACAAGGAATTTTCAAATTGGTTGGTTGTCGAAGTACCCATTCCTTGAACCAGTGGAGGTATCAAACGAAAACGATATTGAAAGGGAAATAGAGGTCAAATGTAAGATTTATAGTTGGAAAAGTGGAAGAGACAAGATGATGTAGCTAAAGCTTAACACTATAGAAAAGCATATCGGCAAAGTTTACGAAAAACAAATCGTAGACGGAAAGGAACAATCAGTCATACGATGGAAATCAAAGGAAGAATGTCTTCATGTTAAGTATGCCACAGATTATGGAGAGCATAACCATAGAATGTCGAAGATTAAAAAATGTGAAGGTACACTTGAGTGTCATTTTGGAAAAGCCATGGCAGCAACAAATCTGTCAAAAACTATTCAGATGAGTGTTGTTTTTCATATTTTGTCTAGGGGGCATCCTATGATAGACTACCCAAAATATTTTGATTTATTATCTTATTTGAGTGTTCCCCACTTTCCCTTCTCACATTGGTCAGTAAACGCTCGATGGGAATTGGTGAACTATCTTGCTGCAATGGAAAAGCAAGATTTAAAGGAGAAATTGAAAGAGTCAAATTTCATTGCATTATCTTTAGATGAAGTTACTGCGGTAGACAATACTTCTTGGGTTTGTATGCATTTGTATACTGTAGAACAACATGTTCACCAAGCTCATCTTCTTTGTGTTTGTAAAATGAAGGACAGTTCAACATCATAAAATCTATTTGAACTAGTCAAGAAATCTTTGAATGAAATTGCAGGTTTGGATGAGTTGACAATTGCCAAAAAGTTGGTGTGTGTAGGAGCTGATGGAGTTGCAGTGATGCAAGGTCAAAGGAGCGGTCTTTGCACAAATTTATAAACTACTTGTGCACCATACATGCTTGGCATTCACTGCATGGCCCACATAATGAATTTAGCATTTAAAATTGTAAGCAAGTTTCCAACAGTATCAAAAGTTGAAAATCTAGTTCACGAGATCCACGCATACTTCTGCCGAAGTCCCAAACGTTTCCTTGAATTTCAACATTTTGTTGAGGGAATAACACCTAGAAACAAGCTTCTCAAGGATGTCGATACTAGATGGATCTCCCTGTATGGACCAGCGCAATGAGTTCTTTCAGAATATCAATCCTTGATTGGGTTGATGTACGAGCATCACAACACAGTAGACAAAGCTCCTGAACTCTTACATAGGTTAAGCGATATAGAGACACTCTTGACTTTAGCTAGTCTTCTCCCCATGCTGGATGAGATGAACAATCTTGTGAAGAAAGCCCAAGATAGAACTATGTATATTTATGAATATGCCAATCTATGTAAACTTACATGCTTGGCCCTCGATCAACTATATCTAGATCTAACACAAGAAGGTGCAAATTATTTGTTGTGGCGGAAAATTACTGATTTGAATAATCCTGATAATTATTTATAGTTTAATGCAAGAGGGAACTTATGTATTTGTGTACATGGATATGAGATACCAATGTACCATTGTAATACAACCAGGTGCTCTAGAAAAGAAGTACCTGTTAATGAGGAAGATTTTAACGACATTGTTAAATCTGTTAGTGATAATTTGAAGGAAATTGCAAAATCTCTTTGCTCAGAGATTTGTGAAATATTCCCTCGACATGAAATATTTGAAGCCATGGGTATTGTGTATCCTCAATTTTGGGTAAATCGAGATAACCCAAAATATTTTCATGATCAAGTAAAAATCGTGATCGAACAATTTTCAAAAAAGGCAACATACAATGAGCAGGCAATAGAAGGAATTTTAAATGAAAATAAGCTTAGAAAGAAATATCGGAGTTTTGCAATAGCTATGAGGGACCAGACTGATTCCATGGGCAAGGAGAAGGCCTTTGAACCGGGATCAATAAAAAAGGTTTGGACAAGCTTAGGTCAGAGTGAAATATTATGTGGTTCGATGTCGGAATATTTCAAACTTGTTGATTTATGTCAAACAATGATATTGGGGTCAGTGGAGGATGAGAGAGTTTTCAGTACATTGGGGTTTTTGAAATCAAAGTTAAGAAACAAACTGAACAAGAATTTGGAAAATTGCTTAAGGATGAAAGGAACTGTGTATAATGTCAAAAAAATTCCTTTTGAAAGGGTACTCGCAATTTGGGGGTCCACATGTGAAAGAAGAGGGGTCGGGTTGTGCAACACAGGCTCTCCAATTCCAAGAGTCATCGGTACCGATGGTGGTACTAGTGGCAGTGGCAGTGAGCCTGGGATAGATCAAGATGACAATGATATTGAAATTGACACAAATCAAACAATGAATGTTTATTTTGAGACACAGGCCGAACAAAGTGCAGAGCAGTCTTCGAATCAAGATGACTCTTTTACTTTATCTAAAGATGAGCATTAGTTTGAGGGCCCTGACTCCGTTTGGGAAATGGAAGAGAATTAACAGGTTTTAGGTATTTTTACTGCACTTCTTGAATCAGTTTCCATTGTTCCAAAGTCCAAACTGTAGTTGATGATATTTTATATTCTATTAAATGAAAATTGTGAATCATTGCACTTCAAGTTCATGATATCTTATAATCTTATTTTATATTGCACTCAAGCACTACATGAATCATATTTCAAATAGTAGTTGATTATTTTTTATATTGTATTCAAATAAATTGTGAATCATTGCACTTCAAGTTCAGGATATTTTATTTAATATTTTATATTGCACTCCAAGTCTCCATGATATTTTATATTATATTGCACTTCATGAATCATATCAGGATTTTTAGTCAAAACATAACGGAAGCTAACAGACTAACAATTCAACATTCATAACTTAGAAATGAACAAAATAACCCTTGATCATTTTATTAAAAATAATGATATGTTTATACAATGGAGAGACATGAGTTTGAAATGAGTAATTTCCATTCAGATGCTAGTACTATCCTGAAACATCAAACTCTAATGAGTTTAAAACCTACTACAAAATGACACAAAATCTAAAACAACATTTTCACTAAAACAACAGGCCGTTTACAATTCGCTTTGCAACTTTACTTAGACTCGACCTAAAATTATCCAATTTGCTAACCCGTATTTTTGGCCTTGAAATCCTTTATATAGAGAATGAAGGAGCAAACAAGCATTGGGCCAGAAATACACATGTCACCGGTCACTTGGACCCCCCTATGATATTTCAAAAATTTGTTACAACAACTGAGTCCCATGAGAATCTTCTTGTTTTTCCCATCCGCTGGAAAATGGCTGATGCACTGGCCAACCACCAAACCTCAAGAAACTTGCGCCAAAAGTGGCCCAAAGCTGTCATCAAGACACAACCAAAATCTGTTATAACTTTGTGGTAAAATAGAACGAAGGAAAATTACTTAATGTCGATCGAATTGAGCCAAAAAATGTCTCATCTACCATTAAAGCTCACTTGCATGCTGCGCCAAAGGCTCCAAGTTTCCAATCGCATTTGATGTGAATTCAAATCCCAACCATCGATCCTTCACTTTTATCAGAGCATTGAACGACTGCCTTCAAAAAGGCTGATGTAATCTCCATCTCAGCATGAAGGGCCCACCACACTATGCATTGCCAAAGGAGTACACGTGGCGCTCACCTGTGATATCGCAATCAATAAACACCTCGCATCTTTTGATCACACGATGGTGGGCAACCGTTGATCTCCGTCATCGGCAATCGTGTTCATTCATAACAGTCACCGCTGTTGAACATAATTGTCGAGCAAATTTTTCATCAAGATTATAACACCTCCGTTGATTTTGAGAAAGTGCATCTCGCAGCTGCTTTAGTAACCTGCCATATAATCTATAGCTTTAGGTTGGGTCTTTTCTGACGTTACCTTTTTGAGGGTGGTTTCAAAAAAACTTATGTCCCATTGAATCGTCTAGGTCGGGCCCCTTTTAATAAAAATGCTAAATATTTCGCCTGACCTTTTATTTCTCAAGTTTGGGTCGGATCGTGCCTTGTGTTTTAGAACAACTTTGAGCCATCATTTGTCATTGTCCTAGGTGGTGTCCCCTTCCCCTCTTTTATTTTAAGTAATTGTATTATTTTGCAGGGGTTATTTTTAGTGACCGTTGATCTCCCTACGGTTGATCTTGACCGTTCCCCACGATCTCGCGATGACATTACCACCGGTTGCTTGGTGATTGCGATATCACAGACAGGCGCCACATGTCCCAGGTTATCGATGCTGAAAAGGAGTAAATAAAGTGCTTAATTTTTGTATCAGACTTTAGTACGTTATAGAGTGGGTTACTAAACCAGATGTGAGATGCACGTGCTCGAGATCGATGGCGATGTTTTAACCTTGATGAAAAGTTTCTCGACGGATAGGTTTTGGTGCTGCTCACTGTTGTGAATGATCATGATCACCGATGGAGGGAATCAATGGTTTCCCGCTATTACGTGATCCTAAAGTGAAGGGTGTTTAGTGATTGCGATATCACGGGTGGACGCCACGTGTATTCCTATGGCACTGTGTATTATGGTGGGCCCTCAATAATGACATGGAGATGTTGTCAGCCTTTTGAAGATGGTTGTTGATCATTGATGATCTGATAGGAACAAGAGATCGACGACGAGGATTTAAATTTGCATCAAATACGATTGAAGCCATTGGCACAGCATGCAAGTGAGCTTTAATGGCGGATGAGATGTCTACTGGCCATTTTTCATCGGCTTTAAGTAGTTAATTCCATTCTATCTTCACCACAAAGGCATTCAAATGTTTTCGAAGCGGTCTAGGACTCCAAAGCTAGAGATTGAGTTTTTCAAGCAATTACAGCGAGGTTTGGTTTTCTGCAAGGCGTGAAATCTCGTGAGTTACCTTCTATGCCACGGTTTCTATTTGAATGTGTTTTTTGTGGAGGGTTGTATTGTGTTGGTCAGGGGTCTTGTTGATTAAGACTGTAAGGTTACTGGTTCTTTTGAATTGTGGGAAATTGCAAAGTTCTAGTGTAATTTCATTTTGGGTAGCCATAGTTTGTTCAAGAATTTGATTTTAGGAGAAGCCCTAGTTGTTTGAAATGGCGCCATCAAAGCAGCATTCTGGCCATATTGATTATTTGCAAAGGAATTTATACGATAATTTCCTAGATCAATTCCCGCTATCAATGAACAACAAGAAGAGGGGTTTGGTTTTAATGAATGGGAAAGCCTTAGGTGAGGGACTAAGGTGTAAAACCTATAATATTGCAGATGCTAGGGTCCAAATGACGGGCCTAGAAATGTTTAGGAGATGGTATGGGCAGCGAAATGTGCCTCATTCTTTCTGTAATGGCTAGAGGTATGATATGGGGAAACTAGTTGTACCAAATGTATTTCCTAATATTGACCTACTCAGAGCATTGGCAGCACGATATGACCCTCTTACAAGGATTATCAGATGGTGGGGTTCTACTGAATATAAATGTAGATGAGATTCGAGAGGTTTTCGATTTGAGTGAATATAGCCCATTCTTAGTCCAGGTAGATTTTGAGGAAATGAAGCAGGAATATGCCAGGTCACAGCCTCTTTTCAGATCAAAATTGCTTCCTCCTCATTTAGCCAAGGCAGGCAGTTCAACGATTCACATCAGCCCAACTGATCAGGAGCCTTTCAGGCTGAGCTGTTTTGCTGATCACTTCTTGGCAACATTTTATTCACTTTGCCAGATTCTAGGTTTCAGCCCTAATACCGTGATGCCCATTGCTTATATGTTTATGGGGGCTCAGATTCAACATCCCAATTTTTTTGTAGTGTACGACTATGCATCTTTTCTTGCTGAAAAGATACATGAGGGTTTGTTGAAGTTGCATATGGGGGACACTGGTACTCCTTTCTTTTGGTACTCCCTATTAATGCATATGTTCTTGTACAAGAATGTCGACTTCTTCTCAGAGAAAATGTAGTTGAGGCAAGAAGTGAATGGAGAAAGATTACCAGTACAGGTTTGGAGTACAGATTTGTCTTGCAACAGGGGAGGTGCTAGCTTTGTGTAGTTTGATAACTGTTTTGCTTCCAGACTTAGAGCTAGATTGGTGGTAAATGTGCCAAGGGTCCCTGAGGATTTGCATGATTTCCTCCGACCCAAAGTGAGGAAGCCTGATTTGAAGGTGTGCCACAATTGGGGTGACATCATCTTATACCCCATAAGCACTGTCCTAAGGGTTTATGGTTTCCAAGGAGCTCCTCACATTCTCCCATATAATGTAGCATCAAGGATGGGATTTGCCGAGGTCATGTGGCAACTAGGTTGCATTCATGAGGATAATTTGACAGGGAAAGGAAAAGGGACTTTGTTCCCTGATTATACTGTTATTTTTTATTTGTCTTTTCCAAGGGAGGATGGGTCCACTTTGGAAGATTTTTTGATGATTATCATTTGAAGAGTGGATCTAAGAGGCAGCATGACCCCAAGGGATTCTTTGCCCTATTCAGGCAACGAATTAAAGGTGGCAATTTTGCACATGTTTTCAATTTTCCTGAGGATCTAATCAGAAATGAGTTTGATTTGAGCAGGTAGGAATTGAATAAAGAGAAATGGATTGCCTATGAGAAACTGTTGGATATGGTGCATAAAATGGATCCAAAATATGATCCACTTATGGAGTTCACTCCATTTCACAAAAGAATAGATTTCTTAATGAATAACTTCAAAGATATCATGAGCACCTTGAAAACCAAGAAAGTCAATTTGGAAGTGGACTTGGGAATTCAGAGACCAGAGGCGAGGCCTGAAGAAACAAGGCCAACTTATCAGCCACCAGAGGATAGGCCTCTATACAAGAGGAAGAGAGATGATAGCAGTGATGAGGAGGCAGGAGATAAAAGGGGAAAAGAAATAATGCAAGCATCATCACAACCGGGTCAAGGGATCGGGAAACTTAGAGGGATAAGGATTGTGGACCTAGATTCACCACCAAGAAATGATCCTGTAGAGTTACTATCAGAGTCGAGCCTAAAGAGGAAAAGGGTTGAGGGAACACAAGAGGCTCTGATGGATGAAATGATTATAATTGATCAAGACATGCGGGTTGGTATCCCTTCTCCTCCTAGATCAACACAATTGGTGTTAACTGATATGGATATAAAGGGGCAGCGTGTATAGGATGTCAGGATGGAGGCCTGCAAGGCATTCTTGGATGATGATGCCTTCGTGAAGACTCTTGTATTCTTGTAGTTAATTTGGAGAATAAAATTAGAGGAATACCAAGATAAATGCAAGAGGAGAGAGTCAAGACCTGATAGGTCTGAATAGGAGAATGATGATGAAGTTAAGGCCGAACTAATGGAGGAATTCAAGAGCATTACTCTTGAGGAAGGAAGGAGACTTGTGACTCAGGCTGGGGTCTTACTTCTACCTAAATGGGACATAGTTGATGCTGTAGCATTCAATGCTATCCTGCAGTCCAAGCATCCTGTGCAAAACACTGAGGAAGAGGTTAAGGCAGTTCTGCAAGACTCTGCTTTTAGTGAGGAATATGAAACTCTGGCCATATGGGCATTGGCACCCTAGGGTAGAAAACTAAATGTGGTTGATATTGGCCCAAGTCTAAGGGGAGGGCTCATCATCAAGAGAGCTTTTGAAACCTCAACAACAAAAGCCACAAGCTTGACATTGAATGTGGCCAAATTGGCCCAAAAGACAGTTGAAAGGGAGGAAGTTGAAAAGAAGAGTTTGATGGAGAAATACAACGTAATAATTGGAGAATATAGTAGAATACAACAGAGGAATGTTGAGGTGCAGTCTGAATTTGATAGACTGAAATATGGGCAGGTAGGAGAATCCTCCAGTGCCCCTGGTATCAGAACACTACCCACTACTTCAGGGTCAGTTCCCCTTAATATCCCAATCATTTCTACTCCTGGGTCCCCCATTCGGACACCTGCTCTTAGCCCTGCACCAGGGCCAGTTGAAGAGGAAGTTGAGTATTCTATGGATCCTACCAAGAAGCAAATGTTGAATAAAATCATAGAATTGCAGGCTGCCCTAAAGGCAAGTGAGGATGATGCAATTGCTAAACACAATGAGGTGGTTGACACCGTTTTAAGGCATCTAAATGAGAAGGTTGATTGTAGGTTGCCATCTATACATTCTTTGTATTCTTTGTTCTTGGGTGGAATTAAAAACATTAACATAGATCGGGAAGTAGTTCTGCCTTTGGTTGAGAAGTGGATCCCTCAGGCCACTGATTTAGATGTTATGTTTAAGGCTTCCAGGTTTGATGCAGACAACATGCCTCAGTCATTGAAGCCTACTCAAAATTTTGTGAAATCATTAAAGGGATTCCAGGCCCTACTTGATGATTTGAGTAGAAAAACTAGAGAACTGGTAAAGAGTTTTGATGACTAGAATGATACTTTTCTGCCAGATATAATAGATGCACAGGGAAATATCTTGCCATTGCAGCAATGGCAAGATAGGGCAGAAGAGGTTATTGATGCACAAATCAAATTGATTTGTGATGACTCAGACTATGACTTGCTGGTGAGCAGTATGGATAAAATAATTAATACTAGCATATTCTTAGAGTCTTTTGAGAGAGAGGCTAACCAGGTTGCGGTGAAGTACACACCTTACGATACTAAGCTGATTGAGGTGGTGAATTTTAACTGGCCAACGGATGTGGAATACCAGAAATGGGTGGACAAGTACTTAACCGAAGATGAGTAAAATAATGTCTATTATCGACAACTAACAACTCAACGGTTATAGTATAACTGATTATGGTTTTGCTTCCATGATGACTTTTGGCGTAGGTTTTGAGATATAGCTAATGCATCAACTATTATGTAATGAGTGGAATCAATGGAAAGATGCTCTGGGACTCAGTGGTTTTAATCATATTTTTGAATTGGCACATAGCGATCCAATTGACCAATGACATGTGTAATTTCTGGCCCGATGCTTGTTTTCTTCTTCATTTTCTATAAGAAGGATTTCAAGGCTAGAAATAGGGGTTGGCAAGTAAGATATTTTGAGGTCGAGTCTAAGTATAGTTGTAGAACAAATTGTAAGAACTAGTTATTTCAATATTAATACAATTTAGGTTTGGGGTTATTCGGTAATGGGGTTTTAGGTCTATGAAGATTTGATGTTTCACAACAGTACTAGCATTTGAGTTATGATGTTATATTTCGAGCTCATGTCTCTCCTTTGTATAAACATATCATAATTTTGAATATTGTAATCAAGGATTATGGTGTTCATCTCACTGCTTTGGTGTGTATGTTTTCCATTTTGGCTTTAATTCAAGGAATTAATTAAAATGCTTGAATGGAATCATGGATGGATATGTTTGTAAAGGGATTTAGTAAGAAGTATTGGGTTAGGATATGGATTGACACTATTGTAATGCAATATTTCCAGGGATCTTATATGCTATGTATTTGAATCTGTTGTTAAATTTTAAATGTTTGTGAATCTAACTCCCCAATGGTATATGGCACTAGTTTAAATTGTACGAGTTTGTGAAGTCCTGTGTTTGTATGTCTTTACTTAGAGCTTGCTGCCAAATTACAAATAAAATGACTATCATAAGTTACAAAATAATGTTGTAATCATGCCATGCTCCAAGTAGTTGATATTATTGGTGAAAGGCCAGCTCATTTCAGTATTATCCTATTCTGTTGAGCTATTTGATGGGATTATCTATTAATTGTTAATGATTGTTTATGATTTCGGTGCAAAGATCATAAACACATTATGGGGACCACCCTCCTAGGTTTTGCAGAGCTCGAAGTGTAGGAGGTTACAGTTAAAATCCTCGTCAGTTGGTCTAGGTCCTCTGAGCTGCCCTTGATTGGAATTGGCAATTCCATAGGTAGATTAGGAGATAAACCTGGTTTATGTTAAAAAACACCAACAAAACCCACCCAAAAAAGGTAACATCCGAATAGATTTTCACCCAAGATATTACATACGACATTAGGATTTTATTGAAAACCAAAATAAAAACCCCAACCTTAGGTTCTTTCCCAAACAATATGACACATTGACAGACCAGGACAAGGTCAAGACAAAGAGGAATTCAGAGAGCAAAATTAGAAGTTCCATCAAGTTCATTAGTAGTTCAAATGATAAAATAAATAATACAGATAATTGAACATCATCACATTACTGAAGTCTGAATTTGAGCTTTTTAATTGAATTTCACATGAAGGAGTACATATTGGCATTGGCAATGCAAAATCTTGCCAATGCCCAAAGACAAATTTGCAAAGAGCTGAGTTGGAACTTGGAAACTCATATTATCAAAGGTTGAAAATAAAAAATCAAGTAACTGTATCACCTTTTCTAGCAACTTCCACTCTTCAGGAGGTGGAATTTCCTTTTATTCTAACTGATGTTGTTTGACTTGAAGTTTTGTTAACATTTCATGATTGTAATTAGAAGTGGAACTTGTCTTGAATTCTTTAGTCAATTTTGCATTCAAGGTTATTAGTGTTTTGATTGAATCCAAATAGTTCACATCTAGGTTCTGAGGAAACTGGTCCAAATCAATCTTCCTTGCACCTTCCATCTTCTTTCTGAAACTATCCTTTCCAATGCATGGCTCATTTGTGTCAAAAGCCTTTGGAAAACCAAGCTCTATGAAGTTCGATACCTTTTCATCCACCACCTTCATCTTGTCTGCAACCAAATGCAAATATTCCTTTCTTCCACACATTCTCGAACACTTTTCAATGATAGATGACAACTTCATTGAGGTTTCAATCCGATTAGTAATCCCTTTTGATTTTAAATCATTGTCATTGGCTTTGTAGACTATTTGTAGAACTTGATTTGTAGATTTCGCTAATTCCAACACCTTTTTGTTGTCCACTAAATATTTGTTGAGCTTCTTATAATGTTGTTTGATATCATCAATCAGTTGAAACATGTCACACAAATGATCAAATCTCTGCATTATTTCATCCCAGATCTTTTGTTTCATATGCCTCACTGTATCTCTACAAAATGCAGAAAGCTTATTTTGAGAAGTCTTAATTTCTTCTTTTGCTTCCATCAGCTCTGTCTCCAATCTTTCAATTGTTTTTCTCTATTTATCCAATTTTTGTTCCCACTGTGCATTTCCATTCGCAATGTTTAGTCTTAATTTTTTTGAAGTGGATTTTTCCTCATCATATTTCTTGTTGCTCTCATCTAGCCTTCACTTCAGGTCATTCACTTCTCTCTCATATGATTTATCCTCTTTGCTTGTAGATGTAGAGGGATATTTTATTATTCTTTTTTCTAATTCATTGCTCTTATTGTCTATTGCTTTCCTCTTTGCTTTCTCACTGGCTAGGTCTGCCTGTAACTTTTCTTTTTGGGTCTACAACCTTTTCTTCTCTCTATCTTGCTTTAGCAATGATGTGTACACCAATTCATTGTTCTTCTTTGATACATTAATTTTTTCAGTATTTTTTAGGCCAGAAAAATCCAATTGAAAATTGGTTACCTGGTATTTAGATCGATCCATCTGATTTGTTGGTTTATTTTGAACTATGGGAACAACATTTATGTACTCCATGATTTCTTTATTTATGTCAAATGTGGGTAATACCATGGTTGTTGCAGTCTCTGAAGTTACAGCAGACAAACTCTCCATCAGTTGCTTCTTTTCTTTTTTATTCAAGTCTAATTTCTTTTTAAACTCTTCAATGAAATCATAACCTGGGGAGGCAGGAACAATGGAATGCTTGAATGGCGAAGGAATAGGAGTACTTGCAGTTGCTAATGATGTCGCACCCACACTAACTTGATTTGTGGGAGTTTATGGAAATAACTCCTTTGTGGTACTGGCGGATCCACTGATAGTGTGACTTTGACCTCTCAAAATCCTTTGCCTCTTTTGATTGCCTTGATCACCTAGTGTTTCTGTGGTATCTTTTTTTGTTTTCCTCTTAGTATTGTGTGTAATTTGTCATTGTTGCACATGTTGACCACTACTAGTACTACTACCCATACCATCGCCACCAATGGCACTCCCAGTTGCACTAAGCTATCCACCAAGGGCATGTCCTAGTTGTCATTGTATCTAACCATGAGGATGAGGACTAGAAGCTCTAACAAATTGAATATGACTTGTATCCACTTGGTCTACTTTTTCACCTCCAAGCCCAAGGCCAGATTTATCAACTATTTTTCTATGCTCAACACTTTGTATTGTCCAAGGGCCTTGTCCTTTGGACCCCAAAGGACCACCTTCATAACCAATTTTTTCAAGTATGGTTGCTTTTGAAGTATATGTTGAAGCATATTCTCCTTTTGCGGCCTCACTTAAACCAGGTTTGTAATTGGCATGGCTTTGTTCTTCTTCTTCCCTATCAATATCATCATCAGATTCATCATGTTCATCAGGATGCTCTATATTCCACAATTTTCTAAACTCTTTATCTTCTTTGTTAGCATCATACTCTGCAAGAGCTCTTGGATCACCTAGGTCCTTCCTCATAGACCAAAAGGCAGTAATTTTTTATCATGACCAATTTTTATCTATAACTTCCTTCTCTAGAGAACTTGGAATTTTTACTCTACTAGATGGTTTATCACTTTTTTCATAAAAAATGTTATATGTCCTAGTTGTCTTTCGATGCAATGCCATAATTTCTACTGACAATTGTTCAAAAGAAATACCATTCTCAGCAGCACTTTTCTCCATTGCTATTTTGACCTCATCCCAAGAATCCTTGTTTCTCAAGTTTTCAAGCAAGGGTTTACTTTGATGTTGAATTCTATTTGCAACATTCCTATTGGCCACAATCATTGATTTAATGATGTCACATGGATCATACTGCCAGTGACAGATAGCATCAAATGCAAAAAAATTCAAAATATTATGTGCCACACTAAATGCTTTTCTCTCGAATGTGAACCCTCCACATGAAAAAGGTAAAGAAGGAAATAAGGTCTTCTTTTGTTGACTGAGAAAGTGTAGTTCATTAGCACTCTACACCTGCCTTACATATTCCAATGCAAAAACCCTTTAAGTCACATGTATTGGAAGTTTGTATGGCTATACTCTCGATCCATAAAATCTTAGCACAGTATATTCTTCCATTGAGTACCAATTAGCCAATTGTACTTATTTTCCTAGTTGCATGCAGTTTCTACATGACATAGGCAATCTAGGCATTGGATTATTTGTAATTACTTGATGCAATGGATCCAAAAAGTAGTCTACAAAATGACTATAGTTCCTTTGAGAATCATGCATCCTTATCTCAGTGGTCCATTCATATACTAGAGCCATTTTATTTTCCTCTGCATTACTGTAGGGTTGAATCTGAAGCTTGTTGGTCTAAAACATTCCTCTAAATTTGAATAGAAATAGATAGCACAAGTAGGTTGTGAACCTAAATGTCTTCGTGGAACCTTCTTTAATCATTAAAAATTGTTTATGCATGGATTCTACAATGTGTTGAGTATAATTATATTTGACATGTTCATCAACATAATGGATATTATATGCCATTTCAAGGAGGCTTGTACCCACTTCCAAATTGCTATCAAAACCGAGGAAAAATGATAGCATGGAAATAGTATCCTGAACCAATGGTTTAAAAAAATCCAAATTATAAGGAGGCTTATGATCACCTTTCAATTTGTTTATATCCTTAACTATTTTATTTGAGAAATCATTTTTCAGCCTTTCTTCCATTGCTTCATAATCACTAGCAAGATTTTCTAGGTCAATGTGGTGGTTTCCAAATTCTTCGGTTGTAAACCCCAACACTTTTCCAAGTTCTTTTGCATTAATGGATAACAATTATTCTTGGTTATCTCTATTAACAATTGCTCTTTTCTTATCATTATAATTTTCGGCACAAACCATGATAAATTCTGGGCAAGGGAAAACTTCATGTAGCATCATGCACCCTAATCCAGTTACCCACGATGCACCGATACTATCAAATTTTGTTTGCTTTGCAGCCCTATTCTGAGATGAAAATCTAAGTTCTGAGGTATTCCTATCATAGATTTCAGGATCATAAATATCATGGTACCCATCGGTGAAACCTGGGGTTTTAAGCAATTCTGCATTATGTATTTTTTTATCGGACATTACTCTAGTGGTACTGGTGGTAGACATGCTTGTATAAATTTGAAGTTGTGAAATTTGAATTCCCTAATAAGTAATACCTATTAGTCCTCCTTAATTTTAATGAATTCTCGAGTCTCTAAAATCTAAAATCAAACTTCAAACTTTGACAAAATAAGATTTTAAGAAATGTCAAACGATGAAATGTCGCCGCATGAATTATTTCACTTATCCAGATTCTGAGTCTCGACATTTGAAAACTGGAATGGCATTGTTGGAAGTGGAACTATGGAATCCAAATTCAAAACAGGGTGGTGCACTACAATGGCCAATGAGAAATCTGAAGATTGAAGAATTTAAAAATCACTGACAATTTCAAAGTGCAAAGTGTTTTAAATGCTTTTTTTTCTCATAATTGGAATGTTAAAGTGAATGAAACGTCTTAGGAGTTAGGTCTACAAGACTACAAGTTGAAAATTCTTAACCGTTGATCTTTCTAAATCTAACGGTTATAGGGTGATTCTAGAGGTTTAAGTTGGGAAGCCCATCGCTCTGTGCATTTCATTACGGAATGCAACTACAACCATACATAAAATGTTCATCCAGCAGTTAAAACTTGAGTAATTCATGATATTAACTTTAAAGTTTAAAAATAAACATTAATCACTTGACAGTTGACACTTAGTAGTACAAAGTGCTTTAAATGCTTTGTTTCTCGAAATTGGAACATTGTAGTGAATGACACATCTTACGCCTACAAGTTGCAAATTCTTCACCATTGATCTTTCCAAATCTAATGGTTATAGGGTGATTCCGGAGGTTTAAGTTGGGAAGCCCATCGCTCTTTGCATGCCATTACGGAATGCAACTACAACCATACATCAAATGTTCATCCAACAGTTGAAACTTGAGTAATTTATGATATTAACTTTAAAAATAAACATTAATCACTTGACAGTTGACAACATGCCTGGAATTTGATGGTCTATTAAATATTTGACCGTTTTTTCAATTTTAGACCGTATATTATAGCTATAAAATTTATTAGAACGTATAGTTTGACTTTCTATATTTTTATTAAACTGTAAAAAATTATTATATAGTATTTTAATTTATAATATATATCATTTTATAATTTTTATTATAAAAAGAAAATAGAATATAACTTTTTTGAATATTTTTAATATGGATTTAGAAACTTTTGACTTTTTTATAATATTAATAGCTATCGTTTTTTATATTAATATATGTGATTTATAATATTATTATAAAAATAAATATTAAATTAGAATCTTTTCAAAATAAAACATAATTATTTTTAATTTTTAGAATATATTTAACAAGATTTATTTTTAATACGATTTTAGAAACTTTTGTTAATTGTTAATTATAACAGTAGATTTTTATATTTATCACTAATAATTATCATTGTTTTCTAATTTTTAAGATATTCCATTTATAAAAGATTTTATAGAAAAATTCATAAATTAAACAATTTTTTTGATAGGCATTTAAATGACCAAACTGTCATAAATTTTTCATATTGATTGTTTTCTATTGTCATAATCTTAACCATTGATCTTTCTAAATCTAACGGTTATAGGGTAATTCCGGAGGTTTAAATTGGGAAGGCCATCACTCTGTTCATTTCATTACGAAATGTAACTACAACCATACATCAAATGTTCATCCAATGGTTGAACTTGAAACTTGAGTAATTTACTAATTTATGATATTAACTTAAAAAAATTAACATGACACATGTGTTTTAAAGTCAATACCATAGGCATCGGCCTAACAATTGCATAGAGTATATTACTTAATTTCTCAAAAGAAAAAAAACCGATTTGAATATATTAAATTATTAATAGACACTGAAGTTCCAAACTCAGAAAACAACTCTTTACTCTTAAATGTAAATGAATAACGAAGATTCAAGGAATCAAGAATAACACAACACAACCATTTATTTTATTGCAACTGAATTTCAATGTCACATTATTACATATCTTTTTACAGATGAGTAACACTATAGCTCATGTTTTGTATAAATAACATATGTTAGTGTGTCACTTTAGTACTTTACATAGACAAAATTTAATAATTTATTCCAAGTTGTTGCTCGTTACAATGGATTACAAATTGATTCCAATTTCCAAGCTTTGTTGCTAAAAACCTAATACACATCTATCTCTAAAAAAAAATGTGGCTTTGAAAATAAATTCATGATTTCAAGCTTCTGCTAGTGGATTTGCCAACCATGATGGGCAAAGGGGGTTCCAATCACTCCTGGGGAAATGGGAGCCATGAAGATACAAAATTTACTTATCCCCTTCGAGAACCAGAGTCATACAGAAGATGAAAAACAAATGTCTCTTTGAAAATAAATGCATGGAGCTTGCCTGGCCCACCATGCTGCGAAAATGGGAGCTATTAGAATACAGAAGGAGAAACAAATCTACTCCCATCTTTTACCTGCAGCCTCTATGCATTTGGATAGCACTTATCTCCATCAGAGCTCCTCATCCTGGTTCAAAACCCATCTGAAAATTCAGGTTAACCAAATCAACTTCTTTCCAATTCCACCCATTCTGAACTTGAAGGAAATTCGTCTTTTATTGATTACTCTGTAACTACATAATTGTAGGTAGGAGAATTTACAATATCCCCAATACTGCATCATCTTCTTCGTGAATCCTTATTAACCCTAGAAAATAAAAACCCTTATGGCACTATCTACTAATCACTAAATCACTATCCCTATTTATGGGCCACCAGTGCCGCTACCAGCCTGTATAATTAAAATTTCTAATTTGATTGACGTCTTGCTACGTGCCAACTTGAACTCTACCTCAAGCTGACAAGCTGTCAAAATCACTCAAAGTTCAAACGATATGAAATCATTACAAATCTTGTTTCATTAAAGCTATGAGTTGTCCAAGAAATTGCTTCGGATGTTCATATCACATATGGCATTAATCGCCACCACTGCTTGCACTGGCAGTACAACAACCACACTTTCTTCAAAAAGAATGAGAATTTTTATTAAATGAAATGTATAATGTCGAGGCATTGAAAAGACAAAATGAGTGATGAGCGATGAGCCTTGATCTCGCCACATGTCCGCATCTAACGGTTATAGTGTTATTCCAGAGGTTTCAAATAGCAAGTCTAGTGCTTCAGAGATTTACTTCCAGAATGCAACTACAGTCGTCCATCGAACATTCAATGAATGACCCCTATGATTTTTCATTGGAATATCTGTTTATTTCGCCAATAGATTTTTTTACTATTTTGAGATTCTTTTTAATTTGCCAATGAAGATATATTTTTTCTTTGAAAAAAGGTTTTAATCGCAAATGGAAAAACAATTCTGGTTTGAAAAACGGTTTTAGTTGCCAATGAAAAATATTTAATTCTATTAAAAAAATTTGCAATTCACCAAGATTTTCCACGAACTTCCAGGGATTATTAAAGATTCACCAATTGGAATTTTTTTTTTCCCATAAAAC
>VCHN02003128.1:0-14934 GCA_007115665.2 Sequoiadendron giganteum
CAATTTTTGTTTCTGTCAAAATAGTCATGTAAGCTCAATTAAATTGGACAAGATTGTTGTTTTCGATATTCTGATTCCAGACACATTCTACCATTTTACCTGCTAGAAAAGCTCTAAGAAGCGAACTACCCCCTAGTGACCTTGTACTCTGACTCCTGTTAGACACAACTACTACTAAGAATAACCCTCAAATCATCAAGCCATGATGAGATCCTTGTCGTTTCAAGGAGATGATGCAATACGAATGCAATAAAGATGTTGATGAAAAGATGGATATGCAGAATGAATCCTAATAGATGAGAGAGCCAAATAAAATCACAAACAATGCCTGTTTGCCAGGTTTTCACCATTTTTTTTTATTGCACTTTTTCCTGATTTTATGATTATTTTTGCTATTACCAAGATGCCTGTTTGCTAGGTTTTCATCAAGGCAATATTTTTATTTTATTTTTTTTCAGGACTTTTTATATTGTTTTTGATATTTTCTCAAGCATAGAACTTCTTGAAATGAATGTTGTTGGTTGGATCTTCAAACAGGTCCCCTTATGCTATAGATAACTAATATGCCCCTGATCCATATGCTGCAATAATAATGAATGGGCCTAGCCAATTAGGTTTGAACTTGCCTTTCTTTTCCCGATCCTGTTGATTTTGAGGGTTTTCTTTGAGAACCAAGTCACCCACTTGAAAATTTCATGGTTTGACTCTGTGATTGTAGCTACAGGACATGAATTGTTGATATCCCTTCAGGTGGTTAACTATAGATTGGCGTCCTTCATCAAGTAGTTCTAGCTCTTGCAATCTTGATACTCAATAATCCTCATCATTCATTAGCCCTTTAAGTGATACTCGAAGTGAAGAAATCTCAACTTCCAATGGTAGAATAGCTTTTTCTCCATAAACTTAAGCATAAGGAGTAGCACCCATTGGTGTGTGAATGCTTGTTCTATAGGCCCATAATGTTGGATTCAATTGGACATGCCAATCACGACCGGCTTCATTCATTGTTTTCTTCAAAATCTTTAGAATTTTTTTTTTTGAAGCTTCGCCTTGATCATTCCCTTATGGATAGTAAGGTGTAGAGAATCTATGTTGGATGCGAAATCTTTCACATAGTTCATCTACATCCTAATTTTTAAAGGGTCTTCCATTGTCTGTAATAATGGAGTTGGGAATACCGTATCGGCATATGATATAGTTTAGAATGAATGAAGAGATTTGTTTACCAGTAACAGTTGTCAGGGGAACAACTTCAATCCATTTAGTGAAATACTCAGTGGCTGTAATGATAAATTTATGTCCATTTGAAGACGATGGGTGTATCTTGCCAACCAAGTCCAATCCCCACTAAGTGAAAGGCCATGTTGTGGTGAAGGGTTGTAATTCCTGAGCAGGAGCATGAATGAGATTCCCATGAATTTGACATTTTGCACATTTCTTCACAAAGACGAATGATTCCTTCTCCATGGTTGGCCAGTAATACCATAATCTTACAAGTTTCTTTGCTAAGGTTAGTCCACTTGAATGTGTCCCACAAATTCCACCATGGACCTCTTGTAAGGCCTTTTCTGATTCATTGTGTTCAAGACATCTAAGGAGGGTACCATCCAGACCACACCGGTATAAGACGTTAGCAATTAAGGAGTAATGGGATGATTGACGAATGAAATTTCTTTTTTGATTCCTAGACAAGCCTAAAGGTAGAGTAGTATCTTTTAGGTAAGTGTAAATTTGGCCATAGAAGGGAGAGTCAAAACTCGTCAAATGACAAATGATTTGAGTTTCAAGATTGTCATGGGCGGGAGAAAACAATTGTTCCACCAAGAAATTGTACCGTTTTTGATTCTCTGTCAACTGGAGTAGAGAGGAGATTGTAGCCATAGCGTCTGCTACTTTATTGTCAATGCATGAAATCTACATGAACTTGATATTAACAAAGTATTTCTTGAGAGCTTCCACCATTCTTTTGTAAGGTATTAAATTGTCATCTTTAGTGTGATATTTGTCATTGATTTGATTTATAACAAGTTGTGAATCACCAAAAACTTGGAGCTCTACAATTTTCCAGTCTACTACAATTCTTATACCGATTATCAATGCCTCGTACTCAACTATGTTGTTTGTGCAAGGAAAAATTAGCTGATAAGATTTTGGGATTGTGTGTCCTTGAGGTGTAATCAAAATAATTCCTGCTCTTGAACCATGTTGAGTGTAAGAACCATCAAACTAGAGTGACCATGATTGCTGGATATTTGTTGTGAACACGTCGGCATCAAGAAAATCAACATGTGTTGGGTGTTCTGCTGGTATTGGCACTTCTGCTTATTGATCTGCAATTACTTATCCCTTTATAGCTTTTCGATCCACATAATGAATATCAAATTTGCTTAGGATCATAACCCATTTAGCCAACCTGCCAGTTAAGGTTGCCTTACTTAGAAGATATTTGAGTGGGTCAATCTTAGCCACAAGCTTTATCGTATGAGTTAGCATGTAGTGTCGCAACTTTTGAGAAGTGAACACCACTACTAAACAAGCTTTTTCAATGAAGGTATAATTTAGCTCGTGACTTGTTAGGGTTCGACTGATGTAATAAATAGCTCGTTCTTTTCCTGAGTTGTCTTCTTGTACCAATAATGCTCCTAAAGACACTTCTGTGGCAGCAATATATAATATGAGAGGCACACCTTGCACTGGTGGAATCAATACTGGTGGATTCATGAGATACTGCTTTATCTGATCAAATGCTGCTTCACATTGTACTCCCACTTGAATGGAACATTCTTGTGTAAGAGATGTGTGCATGGTAAACTTTTTTCCGCCAGTTGAGCAATGAATCTTCGAATAGATTGTAACCATCGTTGTAAAGAGTGTAATTGACTAATGTTCCTTGGTGGTGGAATATCAATAATTTCTTGTACCTTAGTTAGATCCACTTCAATTCCCTTTTCTGATACAATGTAACCTAATAGCTTTCCAGATTTTACTCCAAAGATGCATTTCTTAGGGTTAAGTCTCACTTTGAATTTTTCCATTCTTTTGAAGATTTTTGATAAGATATCTATGTGTCCTTCTCTGGTGTTAGATTTGGTGAGGAGGTCATCAACATAATCTTCCATGAATGTATGCATCATATCATGAAAAATCATTGTCATTGCACATTGGTACATAGCTCTTTCATTTTTCAATCCAAAAGGCATTACGTTCTAGCAATAGGTACCCTAGGGACATGTGAATGTTGTTTTATCCTGATCTTCTGGTGCAATATTGATTTGGTTGTATCTTGAAAATCCATCCATTAATGAGTACATTGCATGTCCACAAGTTAAATCAACAATCATATCTATGTTTGGTAAGGGAAAGTCATCTTTAGGACATGCTTTACTCAAATCTCTAAAATCTGTAAAAATTCTAATCCTTCCGTCTGGCTTTGAAACAAGCATGATATTGGAGATCCATTCTGCATAATCCATGGACTGGATGAATCCAACATCTAAAAGCTTTTTTAATTCCTCTCTAACCAATAATGCAACATGTGGATGCATTTTTTTGAGTTTATGTTTTATAGGTTTTGCCCCTGGTGTAATAGATAGATGATGCATGATGAGATCTAGATCCAATCCAAGCATATCTGCATAGGACCATGCAAAACTGATTTGATTATCTTTGAGAAATTATGTGAACCTAGGTACTTCTTCGTCTGTTAGAGATGCAGCCAATTGCAGAACTTTGGGCTTTTCTGTAGTACCTATATTGAGTGCCTCTATTGGTTCAATTAGAATGGAAAACCTTTCCTGATAATGATTTGGAAGAGTGTTAGGTTTTCCATCCTCTGGCACCTTTGAAAGGTTTTCACCATTGGATACACTTTTTATTTTTCTCTTTTTTTGATCTAATACTACCTTTGTTAAAGGTTTTCATCATTAGATTTTTCTTTCATTTTTATTTTTTCTTGATCTAATATTTCCTTTGTTAGGTTTCCACCATTAGATCTTTCTTTTATATTATTTATTTCATAGCTGAGAAACTTGGCACTTTCCTGTTGAAAACTCTAATCTTGTGATTCCCTGGTGAAACTTGTTTTGGGACAGGATGAACAAAGAAAGTTTTTTATGGTTTCATCATTTGGAAAAGTTGGAACATCAATGGGTGCGACTTGTTCCCAATCAATGAGTTCGGGATGTATCAAAGGTAATGGATCATTAGAATGAGTAAGCTCACTAGCCATAAGGGTCAAGATGTGATAGTTAACATTATTATAGGGGAGATCTAAGATGGTATCCTCTTGTGGATAATTTGTTTTGCTTTGAATCGAATCGGTTTCACTTGAGTCATGATTGCTTTGTAGGACATAATCAAACAAAGTCCTTGAGCTTTCCCCTTGTAATAATGCTGGTGAGATCTTGTGTATGACATCCACCTCCTTCTCTGAAATGAAAATATCATCAAAGAAATCATCCCATTCATATTCATTGGAGTCAGTTTCAAAATTGTTTGCTTGAATTCTCATAATTGTTTTAGCTAACTCCTCATTTGATGGCCTTTGTGCTACTTCTTCTTTAGTATCTTCACCATATCCTAACCCAGTCTTATCTTTTGGGTGCATTGTTTTTAATTGGACAGGTTCAACAATACCCTCTTTCCTTTTACCTATAGGGCCATTTCCTTCATAACCCATTTGTTGCATGATAGCATAACCTTTTCCATATTGTTCTGTGGGTAACTTGATATGTTGTACGAATTCTTCTTCATCTTTATAGAGCCAATCAAGAATAGCTCTATCTTCTACTTCAGTTTCTTTGATAAATATCCCATTAAACTTGGTGATGGGAGCTGAAGTTGAGGCTAAAACTGTTGCAGCTTGTTGTGTAGACGTTGACGGTTGACCATGGGATCTTGGGGATAGGGGTAAATTAGAGAGAGATAAAGAATATTCTCCCACCCCATTATCTTTCAATTTTAGCTTGGTGCCAAAATTACTTATTATTTCACTTGCTTGTTCATGGTACTTGGAGGTAGAGATGGCCAAAGCCTCTCTACTGTGTGGGACGAGCGTGTCCTGAGTTGCTCTAAGGTTAGAGCAAGTTTGATTGCTAATGTGATCAGCAGGTATTGTTACTTCTTGTCCATCATATGGAAACTTCAAACATTGATGATAAGTAGATAGAATAGCTTGCATGTCATGGATCCATGGGTGACCCAATAGTATGTTATAGGTTAGATCCTGATCAAGAACCTGATAAAAGGTATTCTTCACAACAGGTCCCACTCTGATTGGTAGCGTGATGAGACCTTTGGAAGTCCTTTCCTCATCATCATATGCCTTGATTGTAATTTTCCTCTATGGATCTATAAAGTCTGCTGAATATCCCAAAGCTAGGACCAATTTCAAAGTACAAATGTTTAATCTGGCTCCCCCATCTATGAGGACACATCTAATGCGAGCTTTGTGAACCATGACTTCTAAATAGAGTGATGAATTATGTGGATGGGTTATGGATGAATCATCTTTTTCATAAAAAGATAAACATGTGTAGGAGGACAAGTGTCCCACCATGGCTTGAAATTTATTGATATCCAGATCAGGGGATACAGTTGTATCAACAAGTTCCTTTTCCAGAATGTCCTTATGGGTAGGTGATAACTTTAAAAGCTCCAAGATAGAAATTTGGGCTGATGTTCAGTTGATCAACCAAATTGTATTGACTTGGAGGGGGAATTGTTGCTTTAGATGAGCTGCCTTTGATAATGATTTTGGCTTGTCCCCTTGTCATAGCATTGACCTCTTGATAGTCTTGCTTACCTTTGATTCGGATAACGTTGATTTGAGGATCATCAGTATAAATATGATTGATAATGACATCATAGATGTTATTAACATTCTTGCCCTTGTCACCTGAAGATTCCCCTTTTTGATAATTAGGGAGCGGATTCTTGAATGCTTGATGGTCATTATTGACATTATGTCCCTCAACTGTGATGGTATGGTTATCAATCAAATCTTGAATAATATTCTTCAACCCTTGGAAATTGTTTGTCTTATGACCTTTGCACCTATGATAATCACAGAAGTGTGAGTCATTCCACGATGGTGGTTTAACTCGAGGCTCATAGTCTCTTTGCGGTGGCAATGTAATAGCATTTTGATTCAATAATTCTTTGAGAATGGATTCCAAAGATTGGCCCAAGGGAGTGAAACTCCATTGACTCAAAAAATATGACGATCTGGGCACATTTGAATTTTGATTATTGCCAAAATTATTTCCATGATTATTAGTCACGTTTCTTTGATTGGAAACATTGCCTTGGTTATTAGAATTTCCAGCATTGTTGCTATGTTGAACACTTGACACATTAAGGATGGTAGGCTTTGTATTCACGTTGTTAGCACCTACTACCCCATCATTCACAACATTTTTATTTCGGGTCCAAAATCGTGACTTGTCATTGTTGTTATTATGGTTGTTGTTGTTGTTGTTGTACGAATTTGAACCCTCTTTATCAATTTTTAGAACTCCACGCTTGATCAATGCACCTTCAATGGTAATTGTGTTTTCAATCAATTTTTCAAATGATTGAGGATGGTGAAGGTTTAGTCTGTAACTCATTTCTTGATTAAGACTATCGATGAAGATCTCCATCTTTTCCTTTTTAGGAATAGGATGAGAGTATCTATCAAACACCCTTCTCCACCTTTGCAAAAATGTAGTGAAAGATTCCCCTACTTTTTGTTTTATCTTACAAAGATCAAGCATGGTTATCTGGTGTTGAATGTTGTAGGAGTATTGTGATATAAATTTGTTTATTAACTCCTCAAAATTTTTGATGGGGGGAGTGATCTTTGAAAGCCACTCCATGGATTGTCCACCCAGACTTCATGGAAACAACCGCATTAAGTAGGTATCGTTATGAGAAAATTCTAAGCTCATATTACAGAAATCCCTTCCATCCTCAATGGGGTCAGTTTTCCTATTATACCTATCAAACTTAGGGATTTCACAATGTTTTGGAAAAGGAATCATTCGAAGACTCCTATCGAATGGATAAGGACATATTTCATCCAAAACATACTTCTTTGTTGCTCCCCCTTGCATTTCTTTTATTTGTCCTTGTAATTCCTTTATCTGTTGAGTAAGGGCACCAAAATCATTGAGAGGAATTTCAGGATCCTCTTTAATCCCTTATGTGTTAAAATCAATGGGTAACTTAGCTCCTTGATTAGCTAATGAAAGGAAATATCTTTCCTTGTTTCGTTCTAAAATCCTTTCCATAAGAGTATGGAATTGGGGATCCTGTTCCGCTTCTTGAAGTTTTTCTTCCATTAACTCTTCAACACTTGAATTGTTAAAGAGATTTTCCTCCCTCTCACTATTATCACCCATTTTGCTCACTGTACTTTCATCTTTTTCTATATGTTTTCGAGATCTCATGATAATAGGCATAAGTTCTACTCAAATTCTACTAACTTTGATCAAAGAAATGAAATAGTGCAATGGTGATGGATATGAAAGTCAGGATAGAATGAAGATTCTATGACTTAAAAGATTTTTAATCTTTAGCTCGTGATTCCCTGATCGAAAGGATGAAAATCCTGTTCGTGGGAATTAAACCAAAGATCGAAAATAAAGATGATTTTGCACTTTGTGAAGTTTGATCTTAGCTTTGTAGAAAGATAAATTGGATGAATACCTAATGTGCTTGAGTTCTCTATTGTAAAATTTGATTTGGATGAGTAACGTACATGATTGCAGGTTGGGGAATATAAGAGGAATGAATACACTGATTGTGGTTATGCCTTTGAGAAAGGGCTCTTCTTTGAAAGAAAGCTCTTGAGTATAAGGGTTTTATAGCATAATCATCAATTAAACCTCTAACATAGTCGTGATATCGATGAATAAAGGTTCTGTGTTCAAGCAGGACCTTTCGACTTTGATATAGAAATTTCCTCTTCTTCAATATCTTCTTATAACTGAGAGACTTCTTGGGCTTTCTAATCTTTCTTTCTAGGGACTTCTTAGCAAAGGTTGTAGACTTCCAAACTCTGAGCATGGGAAAGACTAGACCGATAAGACTTGATTTCTAAATATCAGAAAATTACCCAGGCTCAGAAAATATATGCGCCAAAATAGAGACTGAATGCGCCAAAACAGGACACAAATGCACCGAAACAAAGCATAGATACGTCGAAACAGAGCATAGATGTGCCGAAATAGAGCATAGATGCGCCAAAATAGAGCAGCAATGTGCCAAAACATAGCATAGATGCACCGAAATAGAGCACAAATGCGCCAAAACAGAGCAGCAATGCACCGAAACAGACCCGGGATGCGCTAAATTACCTCTAAGACAGACATGTTTTGACAATTTGATTTTTTTTTTGTTTTGGATGATCTTAATCTGATTTAAATGTGAAAAACACAGCATAGAGAAGCAGACAATTGTTTTGTTAATCCTAAAATCTAAACAAAGAGTGTATGTTCTTGATATTTCCACAAGTTTTAAACAAGATAAGCACTTCAGTCAAACTCACTCTTAATTTGTCAAATAGGTCATCATAGTAATCACAGCCCACAGCTTAAAATCGCGTCGACTCACACAACCATGTCACCCCCTAGAGGGCGCCCATGTTTTTTCTTTTCCAGGTGCGTACTCAAGGTGATGGAAGTGGATACCGAATCCCCTGAGCAAACAATCTGTGGAAATTATATGGTGAGTGTCTTGGGGGCACATTCTTCCCTCCCCTTGCACCGTGATTAAGATGATGTTTGGATATTGACACGGTTGGATTTCTACACTATAGTTTTTAGTAAGGATATCCGTTCAGTGTGGCAAATAGATAGACTCCCTCGAGAGACCTCCCAACCTTTAGAACAAAGGTTTTGGGGATGGTTATCCTACGAACTACTGTCAAGTTGGATTTTCATCAACAACTTGCTTTTTATTAAAGTGGGTTAGAAACCTTGGCTTTAGGTGTTCCCACTTAGGTCGTTCTTCTTGGGTGAGTACTTTTTCCCACAAGAATAGGCCTTCTAAAGGATGTAATAAAGCATTAAATTGTAGAAAATAAAAGGTAAGTCTAGTGTTCTGATCACCCAGTTAAGGGGAGAGCATAAACCTATTACCCACAATCACAACAAACAAAAATGGTTCAATTTTAAATCCCAAATTGACAATTCTCTATACTAAGTGAAGATGTTGCTTCACCAAAAAAAACATGGGATTCATTTTAACCAAAAGAAAATTTATGTTTGGTGACTATCCTAGGATTGGTTAATTCAGATTTAAATGTCTACCCTAGGATTGCTTCATTCCATTAAAATAAAATTTGAAAAATCATGTCCACAGATGGCATCAGAATCATAATTTAAATTTTTTACAATTGTATGCATCAGAGCAAGTCATCTATGCACCAAAACAGGCCATGGATGCGTCAAAAGATCTCACAAGAATGCGCTGAAATAGAGTGTCTATGCATCGAAACAAGCCATGGATGCGCCAAAATAGTTCATGTATGCGCCAAACTATCTCATCAATGCGCTGAAACAGTCTTTGTATGCGCCAAAACGTGATTTTAGTCCGTCACCTGCTAGAAAAATCTGCAAAAAAAAATATTAAATGTGGGGCTTGGCCCCATGGTGGGTGCCATAAATGTGTATGTTAGAATGTGTAAATCAAAATGAATCTAATCTAATACACCAATGAAACATTAGATTAAAGAAACTAAATTAAAGAAAGCAAAACACAAACTCTAAACACAGGCAACTTCTTCAAATTCGTCCCATTGTCCTCTATCTCCAAGGATTCATTTCAATATGTTGGCTCTCAATTGTTTTAAACAATAGCTTGTAGAATGGCAACTTGAGAGAATGAGATTAATGAAAATGCATGTGCATTGCTAATATTATTTAAGCTATGAAATTGAAATGCTAATTAAATGCTAGAAATGCTTGATAAAACTAAAATGCGACTATAATAACTACGTATGAAAATCTAGAATTCGAGGTCCTTTTCAACTCACAAGAAGGCTCTATTTATAGATTTTTGAAGGCAGAAATTCAATTGGCCAAGATCGACGGTTGATTTCAAACTTGTTAAAATGAACGGTCAGAGATCGAGAATTCGAAAAGAAGATGGAATTTTAAGAGACAGATGGAAAATGAAGAGACAAATGGAAGATGTGTACATAATTAAAATAGATAGTATTTAATTATGTGAGAAGAGTGAAGAATTTAAAAAGTGTTTTAATTAAATATTGAAAATATTTAATTAAATGTTAAATGAAGAATATCATTTAAATTTAGAATTTAAAATTGTGATAATTAATATAAATAAATTGTGAAATCTATTTAATTAATTAAGAGGAAAATAGCATTAATTAAATAAACGTATTTATTTAATTAAATTAGAAGAATTGGAAAAATGAACAATATAAATAAATAATTAAATTTATTTATATGTAGATGACTTAAAAATATTAATTAAATAATTCATATTTAATTAATTAACAGGTTTGGTTAATCGTGACCATTTGTTATATGTGTACAATTAGGATCATAAATATCATGGTATTCATCAGTGAAACCTAGGGTTTTAAGCAATCCAACATAATGTATTTTATTATCCAATTTTGCTTTAGGGTACTGGTGGTAGACATGCTTATACAATGTGAAATTGTGAATTCCCTCTTAGTCCTCAATTTTTCTTAATTCTTAGTTTGAAAAAATAGGATTATAAGAAATGATGAAATGTGGCCATAGGGAATTTTGTCTTTCACTTACCTAGATTTTGATTCTTGAAAAGATTAATATTGACAGGCTTGGACTAGCTTTGTTAGAAGTGGAAGCCAAAATCTCCTTCGTGCCCTACAATGAGCAATCTAAAATATCCCTATGTGTTGAAACTCTCACTTAAAAATAAAATCACTTAGAAATAGAAAGTTTTCTTTTTTCAAACATTAAAGTGAATGAAACATCAATGTGTTGCTTATGGACTACACAATTAGTAACATATGGATGTCCTACATTGACAACAAATTCTAAACTGTTGATCTTTGTAAATCTAATAGTTATAGGGTGATTCCAGAGGTTTAAGTTCATAATCCTAGCACTCTATGCATTTCATTCCAGAATGCAACTACAACCATCCATCAAATGTTCATCAAACGATTAAGTAATTTATGATATAAACATTAAACATGCATTTTAAAGTTGTTTTAAACTTAATAAATGAATAATGATAGCAAGAACTTGGGGATAAGGTCAACAACAAATTAGAAATCAATAAAATTTTGATAAACCCTGGCAAGAGTGACAACTTTTACTATTTATAATGGTTTTTGTCAATTTGATGGAAATTTTATTTTTTCATTTATATTGCTTTATGTTTTAAATCTGCATGTAAATATTTCATAAATAGATAATCCTTAATTTATTAAAGGAAAAAAAACTATTTTGAATAGAGTCATAGACACTGAACTCAAAAAATAATTATTTACTATAAATGAATAACAGAGAATAACACAACCATTTATTTTATTACAACTGAATTATAGTGTTACATTATTACATATATTTTTAAAGATGTGTAGAGCATGCAAGATCCTATTTTGTATAAATGACATATGTCACTTTACATGGACGTAATTGATTCCAAGCTACTACTCTTGACAATGGATTACAACTTGATTCCAATCTTCTGCTGGTGATAATGTAATATAAATGTGGCTCTGAAAATAAGTACATAGGGCTTTCTCGGTCGACCATGCTAGGGAAATGGGCGATGTGAAGATAAAAAATGTACCTATAGTGTATAAAATTTTACTCCCTTCTTAGATATGGTAAAATTTCACACTTGCTTTGGATGTATTTTAGCACCCTTGCATTAAATACCATTTAAATCATCATTAAAAGGCCCCTAAGACCCTTTATTTCAGATCTCAAGGCTTATTTCAACTAAAATCCTGATAAAATCAACAAAAGCATTAATTTTTCTAACAACCCATCATTGGCCCACCTTGAAAAACTAGGGTGGGATTCATACACCACCTTTGGCATATGTGGCCCCCTAGGTGAGACCCATATGCCAGAAGTGGCGTATGAGTCCCATGTGGCCCATTTTAGCGTTTGAGTAGGAAATTCAAGTTTTTAATTCAAAATTTTGGTTGATGTCAACTTTTTAGATCTAATAAATGGTAAATTAGGCATAATTCCTCTATAAACAAGCTTCTAAGTCATTATTTTCTTATAGAGAAAGCAATTCAAGATCTAAGCATTCACACACATTCAAGTTTTCAAGAGCAAGCAAGGTTGAAGCCTTGGAGTATCATAATTATGTTTTTGCAGGTCTTCAAACTCACTTTCATTCAAGATCTATCATTGTCAAGGATTGATTATGGTTGTCTATGGTATTTTTATATATTCGGATTCACCACTTTGAGCTCTAAAAAATGGTATTTTTATTTATTTTTAAACATCATTTTGACTGAGGAAATACTTAGTTGAAGTTGAAAGTTTTAGAAAATTCTGAAAAACGTTGAGTTGGTTGCCAACTAGGATGCCACATAAATATTTTTGGCCAAAAGGGTTTCTATAGAAAGGGTTTTGGTCGGAACCCTTTCTATAGAAACCCCACACATAAAATAAGACAATTTCAAAGCCAATTTCAAAGAAAGAAACAGATTTTTTTTTTTGGATTTGGCCAAAACCCTGTGTGCCACGTATACACCATGTGGTTTTGGCCAAAACTTTTTTCAGTAAAAAATATTTCACTCAGAACTATTTATTTGGCTGAAAGTGTGACAAAGCTTTGTGCTTTTACGCTTTACTGAGTTTCTATTTCATGCATTTCATTAGATCTAGCTTAATTTAGACACATCTCAATTGTGGATAAAATTACATTATTGTACTTTTCATTCTTAGCATTAGTTCATGGTTCAATTGGCTTAGATTATATTTTCCACTCATTAGAAAACAAAACCAAAAACATCTATAAACTGATGAACACTTGGAGAAAGCATAGTTATTTGAGTATGTCAAATCTCTTTGTCCAAGTTAACCTAAACTTTAAGCCTTTTAGTAGTGATGACTTGGACATGTTAGATGAAGCCCTTGAGGACTTCATCTCACAAGGTTCATCCACTAAGGCCTACCATAGCCAACTGAAAACAAGAGAAGTTAACGTGATTCAACCTCAACTTATCATTTACCCACCTTCACACAAACCTTAAACTCAAAACAAACCTGCTTTCACCCTTGAGTCACCTAAGAGCAACGTTTTTCAACAATCATTTTATAATACAATTTCTCATACATATAACACTAGAAATAATCCAAAACCAAGACAAACAACCTCGAAATCCTTACCTTTGCCTAATTTTTTCTTGCCTAGTGCCCCTTGTTTTCCTTCGAATAGTGTAAAGGAGTATGATCTTGTTGAACAACTTAAGAATACTCTTGCAAAGATATCCCTATGGGACATAATTATCACACTATGCTTTAAACCTCCTTGCAAAAAGTAGTGGTTTCCTCTAGTACAAATGCAAATGATGTGGTAGCTCTAATTCAAGGAATGAATACAGTTAACGTAGACATTACTTTTCATCAGCATGAGCTACCTCCTTAGGAAATGATAAAAAAAAATGATGCATTCATGATAATAGCCACCTATGATGGGTGGGGAATAAAAATAACCCATGGTTCCACTCTTAATGTGTGTAGTGTGACCCTTTTAGATAAACTAGGCATGGATAAATCAAGAATTCAACCTGATTCCTTATCAATTAGAGGATTTGATAATGTAGGAAAGCAACCTCTTGGTGTGATTACTTTTCCTATTACAGCTAAAAAGGCTACATTACCACCACCACAACAATAGGGCATAGATTTGAGAGATCTAAGGATACATGAATTAATGGAAGAGAGGGATTATGCCCTTAAGGAGAGAGAAATTGGGATTTAGGAGAGAGATACTTCCTGTACTAAGAGTAAATATATAGGTAGGAAAAATACTTCACTCACAAAGAGCGAGATTAGGAGAAACAAGAGAGCTAGTATTTGAATCTACAATTGGCTCAAGAGATGGCCCAGATGTAGCACCTACAGGCTACTGCATAGCTACAAGTTGAAGCCGAGGGACAAGGATAGGTATCTAATATTCTTTATGGATGATCCATAGAAAAGGTTTCATATTATCAGACATTGTACCATTGAGATGTTCCTTGACACTGATGATAACTAGATTTTTGCCATAGGAGCAGGTTTCAACCAAGCGATTTAGTAGTTGGGCCCTAAGTAGGGGGTCCTTTAGATGGAGTGCATCGATATCCCTCCCAATAGAATGAAAAATGAAGCCGGGGATAGTGCTATATAGATACATTTTTAATGTACATCCTGATTATTGATATATTTAATTCATTGGCTAGTTGGATAGCCTCATGTATATATTTTGATGTATATCACCCATTACTTTTGATATACAAGATGAGTAGATGCAACAATTGTACTAATGATTTTCCTTTTATTTCATTCTTATGCTTATGACAACATATGCATGGATGCACATGTTTATGATGATGATTAATTTATTATGCATATGATGTGATGTATATGATTTATGGTTATGCTTATGATGTGCATGTATTTTTTATGATATAATACAATATGAATCTATGAAAATGTAATGGATGATTTAATTTCTTAGGTATCTTTTCTCATCTAATATGTAATGATAATGCAGGATGTATATGCTACAAGATGCATTTCTTTTTGTGCATTTTTCTATATGGCATGCTATGATTATGCAGGATATATGTTGATGTTTTGTGGATGCACGATGTATGGATTTATATTATTTTTGTTGACTTTCATGATACTTAGTTGGAAATGTTAGCATGGAAAGAAGATATACTTGAATAAGATGAATGCATATTAACCATTA
>VCHN02000421.1:0-39371 GCA_007115665.2 Sequoiadendron giganteum
TCCTTGTGTTACATGAGCAATCATAATACTTTTGCATCCATAATACTCAAAGAACCCGTCTGCACCAAATACCAATTGTATAAACAATGTTACCAACATGAATAACCATGTACCAAGGCATCAACTATGACAACACTAAAGGTATTATGAGCTTCTCCCCCTAATTGAGATAACAAAGCAAACGAGATTCTCATAGGAAATCTCTATCAAGCGTAGTACTATCATAAAACATGGTACTATCACAATGTCACAAGCATTTACACAAGCTTAAAAGAAAATCTCAAGATACTCTTTCCAATTAGCCTTTCTCCCCCTTTGTCACTTACTCTTAACAACATAGGATCATTTATTATGCTACTTCCTCTGTCAATAACAATTTCAACACTGGTGTCAAGATGCTAATATGACTTTATGTGACTGAGGACTCCTGCAATCTATTCCACTCTTGACCAAGGAAAGAAACACCAATACATTTTATAGGCATATTATTGTTCTAATCCATTTACCATGCTTCAAGGAAGATACCAAAAATCCAACATATATCAAGCATGATACAAGTATTTACACCAAGGATATTATAACACTGTCACAAATAAATTACAATTATAGTCTCAGAAAAACTACTACTCATACATGACTATCATGGCCATACCAAATTCAAACTCTATCATGCAACAATACCTTTTAAAAACACACTGTCACCTTCTTCTTCATATATTTACTAGGACACTGACAACTACACCAATATTAGAATACAGAAGCACAACATGAGCACTGTCCTAAGACAAAGACTCAACTGCAACCATTCCCTCTATGACCAAACCTATACTCTGCACTCTCCCCCAAGAAATATTATCCATAAGAAACTATTGACAGGAAAAAATAACTCTGCAAACACACCCATGAATCTTTGACAATATACAAAATCACATTGTCCTTTTCCAAAAAAAAACTGTCCACTATACTACCCAAAGTAACTGTGAGATAAAGCATTATACTGCCAATATACTGTCAGCTAATCTCACTATTATCAAGATACATTGTCAAAACACAAACCACTATTCTCATTGTCACTCTTACAAGGTCCACTGAACAAGCAATGTTCATGAATCCCATGAATCTTGATAATATGCAAGATCGTATTTGTTAAGAAGGACAATGCATATACTATTATCATTAGCAATATTTATCACATGCAAATACACCATTCACTATGCTAAGAGTTCCTTCTAACTTTTTATTTGCATGTGATAAATGTTGTTGATGATAATGGTATATGCATGTGATAATAAATGTCATCAAACTGAACCAAAATAATAGAATAATACCAAACCAATATGCCATGAAATATATAAATGTGCATAATCAACACATTCAATCACACTAAAATGTGATAATCAAGACCAAAAATGTGGAGTCCTTATTCACTTGAAAATGAATGTTTTGACCCCTGAAGATATAATAGACATCTAAAAAACAAATTAGATATTGTCACTTGATCAAATTGAACCCATCAAAGATGATATGATAACCTGCTGAATATAAACTTAAACTTGAAAGTGCATGCCATGAAGCAAATGCATGCCCTGTCACAATGAACACCATGTCAAATATTAGTATCGACATGTACATGTATCAAAACTTGAAACCTATAACTACAGGCCATGTAAAGACCATGTAAATCAACTGTAATCATCATGTGCCACCAAGATCATCATGTAAATGTGTCATGTGTCAGCCATGAACCATGTGAACCAACTGTAACATGTAACTGTAAATCATATATCAATCTGCATCCTGTCAACATCCATCAAGCATATCATCAAGCATATCATCACAATCCTTTAACCGCGTAACTACATAATACCAACCATGTGAATCTGCATAACATGCATTCATCAGGCTAAGAATCCAAAGAATAGAACCAGTGATAACATGAATCCCATAAAATAGTTTTGGCATCAAGGACAAACTAACACTTCAACAACTGAAAGCCAACAATATGATGAACTAGTTTGATTCCATGGAGAAGCCCTTTGAACTGAGATCAATAACAAAGGATTGGACAACCTTAGGTTGGAGTGAAATATTGTGTAGTTCGATATTAAAATATTTCAAAATTGTTGATTTATGTTAAACAATGATATTGGGGTCAGTGGAGGATGAGAGAATTTTTAGTTCATTGCATTTTTGAAATCGAAGATAAGAAACAAACTAGACAGGAATTTGGAAAATTTCTTGAGGGTGAAAGGAACTGTATATAATGTCAAAACTTTTCCTTTTGAAAGGGCACTCACAATTTGGAGGTCCATATACAAAACAAGAGGGTTGTGCAACACTTCAAATGTTGGTAGTGGTGGCACTAGCAGTGGGACAAATGGCAGTGACACAATGAATGTTGAATTTGAGACGTAGGACAAAGAAAATGAAGACCAGACTTAGAATCTAGACAACTCTTTTACTTTATCTCAAGTTGTTTGAGGACCCTAACTTGATTTAGGAAATGGAAGTGAATCAACAGTTTTTAGGTATTTATATTGCACTTCATGAATCATATTCCAAATTGTAGTTGATGATATTTTATACTGTATTCCATGAAATTGTGAATCATCACACTTCATGATATTTTATTTTATATTGCACTTCATGAATCATATTCCAAACTGTAGTTGATGATATTTTATATTGTATTCCATGAAATTGTGACATTTTATATTTTATACTGCATTCCATGATATTAAATTTGATATGTGATTCTGCATTATTTTTTCACGGTTTATGAATTATTGTGATCAATGCCTCATCCACAACTAAGTCAAAAAAATGAAATATACGTCTCCACATACAAAGAAACATTTAGTGAGGAGGAGATAAATTGAAAATGACAAGAAGTGGTTGAGGCAATAAACCAAAACCATAAAGCCATGGTCATAGAGGAAGAAGATGGTGAGGAAGACATAAATGATGAAGAACTTTTTCAGCATTCCAACAATCCCAATGTACTCAATCTCATGGACAAATTGTTGCAAAAAGATCCAAACTCTTACTTCTTCAAGTTAGCACAAAGTGGTGCTAAATTACCCTTGGAATTTAACGTAGAAGCACTTAAGGATCCTAATCTTATTCCCTTAGGGGATAATTCAGTTGTGAGGAAAATATCCAAACCCATGGAGGTTCCAAACATACCACTTATATTCTCACAAAACAACAATCAACCAAAGGAAAATCCTTTGCTTCAAAAACCATCACAAATTGAACAAGCAAAAACCTTTCAATAGTATCAAGGAGGTTTGTATCAAAACATACCACAAGGAAACCATCCTCCACTAGGACAATACATGTCTCGAGGCACTTCATACATTGACCCTTCACAAAACATGCAAATTCAACTAGGACAACTTACAAATCAATACCACCAACAAGGTGTGCCATAGGGCCCCCTTCCAAATTCATCCTACCAACAAGGTGTGTCGTAGGGCCCCCTCCCAAATTCATCCTACCAACAAGGTGTGCCACAGGGCCCCCCTCCAAATTTGTCCTACCAATAAGGTGTGCCATAGGGCCCCCTTCCAGATTCATCCTACCAACAAGGTGTGCCATAGGGCCCCCATCCAAATGTATCCTACCAACAAGGTGTGTCATAGGGCGCCCTTCCAAATTCATCCTACCAACAAGGTGTTCCACAAGGCCCCCTTCCAAATTTTTCCTATCAACAAGGTGTGCCACAAGGTCCCCTTCCAAATTCATCCTACCAACAAGGTGTGCCATAGGGCCTCCTTCCAAATTCGTCCTACTAACAAGGTGTACCACATGGAACCCTTCCAAATTCATCCTACCAACAAGGTGTGCCACAGGTCCCCCTTCCAAATCTGTACCACCAACAAGGCGTGCCATAGGGTACCCTTCCCAATTCATCCTATCAACAAGGTATCTTGCCAATGCATCAACAGGGTAGCCTTCATTACAATTCATTCCATCAACACGAAGTTAACCCTCCTTCCCATCAATAAGGAGCTAACAATTCTTATATTCAACAAGGAGCTAATCCTACTTACACTCAAAACAATTAACAAGTTCTCGTACCTCAAATACCTTTGTGGATGGAAAGTTCTTCTCTCTAGATTTTCAACAATATCTCATTTTTGTAACATGTCTAATTGAGAAATGACAATGGCTTTGCAACGACTAAGCGGGAACAGGAGCGGGAAGCCAAATTTGAAAATTTTGGGTGTCGACGATGGTGATGAGCCGAATCTTGATGATGATGGTTGGCTCCTTTGGCTTGATGTGCGTGGTTTTTTGGCTGCTCGCATCCTTGGGCAGTTCTTTATTGATGTTGTGGTGGTTTTTGGTGCTCCCAGACCTATGTGGTGGTGTCTCTTATGTGGGACTGTTTCTCAGGGCGACGATGTCCTTTGTGGGCAAGCTTCGTATGTTTTCTTTGATGGCTCTTGGGTGGGATGGGCATTTCTACTGGTTGTGGTTGACCCTGTCTTCATGGGCCTGAGTGTGGGCTCGACTTCTCTCTCTGTTTGGGGTTGGGTTTGTAGCCTTCCCCTCTGTTCCTGGTTTGTGACTCCTGCTGTGGGTGTGCAAAATGTTTTTGCCTCTAGCCCTATGTGGGTTAGGTGTCTTTGGGTGCCTTCATTGTGGAGGTTTTCTTCAGTTGTGTGGGCCCCCCCCGGGTCTCTGATGGTGTGTGTAGTTGGCCTTGCACTGGCTATTGGTTATTGTGCTGGATGGGTGGCTTGAGTGTGTCTCCTCTGCTCTGGTGGCTGATGTTGGTTGTTCTTCGGCCTTTGTGTCTGGTGTTGGGTTTTTGTAGAAGTTTGTTGATGGGGGTTGTAATTGTGTGGAATGGAGGGTTTGCTTTTGTGGCTCCTCTCTTAGTGTGTGGCTGTGGTTGTGTGCTCCGATTGGTGTACTTTTTTCTGTGTTTGGTTGTTGTGGGGGTCCTTTTACTGACCACTGGTTCTTTATTGGGGCCTAGTTTGGTTAGTTGGTCCCTTATGATAATGTTTTGGTGGAAGCCAGTGGGGTTTTCAGTGGTTCTCTTCTCGGGTCTTGTTTGGTTGGCCCAGTCTTGGGGTTTTTCTCCTTGCAATACATTCCCTATGCCATTTATGCCACTGGATATTTTGTTTCTCCTTCCTACTATCACTGGTCTCGACCATTCTCTTCAGCTGGCTTCTTTTGAGGTGGAGTCTACTTCTATTGAGGGGAATCCCACTCCTATTGAGGTGGATTTGGTGGCTGTTTTGATGGCAAAGTGTTTTTTCCTCTCTTATGAGTTCCTATTAAGGTGGTTCTTGTTAGTGCAGGTGCGTGGTGACTCTAGTTTGGAAGGTTTCCATTTTATCCTCTCCTATAGAGGGGAGCCCGCTCCTTTTGAGGTGGATCTTGGTTTGGTTTTACTGGTGGGTGGGTGCTGCAAGTTGACCAATGTTGTTCGTTGTTCTATTTTATTATCCTTCTTTGGTGAGCCTTCCTTTTGTGGCTGGTTGATTGATGTTGGGATGGCTTGCTTTGGCTTAGTTGTTGCTAGATATGCTTCTATTTTAGTGGAACCCTCTCCATTAGAGGTGTTTCCTAGTTGGTCAGCGTTGTTTGGAATTTGGTTATCTGCTGGTGAGGGTGTTTTTTCCCTCTTTGTTGATAAGAATTTGGTGGGCTTTGTTCTTGCTAATTTGAGCAGAAAGTTTGCTGTTGACCAACTGTTACAAGTGTTTAATGGCTTGGTTGATCCTGGTTGTCAACAGGGTTTGATAAGTGGTGGGTGGTTCCATGACTCTGAAAGTTGCTATGCAACTTTGTATGATTCTTACCAGTCTCTGGGTAAGAATTTGTTAGGCTCTCTATTGTTTGATTCAATCAGAAGGTCTGTTGTAGCCCATCTGTGGTAGGTGTTTAGTGGCTTGGTGGTTTCAGGCAATCTCTTGGTCCTGCAATGTCGTGAATTTTCTAGTTCTATAGGACTGATTTTTTTCCTATGTGGTTAGTTACTCTTGGTTATGGTTCCAAGTTTGGGTTGCTAGTTGGTCTTTAACTCAAGACTATTGTTGGTCCTGAGTGTGTTGTTGCTCCTGGTCACTATTGGCTAGGTGTTGTTTGTGTCTTTGTTGTTCTTCCATGGTGTTTCTGTTGGTGGTGTTTATTTGGCACTGTCTATGTGCTGTAAAAGGTTCTTGGTCCTTTCAAAACCTTGCTTACCATTTCAAAAACAATACCCAACATACGACCAAACAAACATGCTAGAACAGGACTTTCAGACAGTTTGTTGCAGGGGATAAAGTCTTCTTGAGGGTTAAGCCTCATAAGAGCTCTATCTCATTTGGGAAATCATCAAAGTTGGCACCAAGATTTGTGGGACCATTTGATGTACTAGAAGTTATTAATCCAATTGCATATAGACTAGCGTTACCACTTGCTCTTGCTCGACTCCATAATGTTTTCCATGTTTCTTTGTTGAAACCTTATCATCGTGATGCATCTCATATTCTTGATTGGCGTTCATTACAAGTACAAGATCCAAGGGTGGTGCTAGTGGAGCCCATCTGAATCCTAGAAAGGCATAGCATTAAGTTGTGTAATAGAGATAGTACCCAGTATAAGGTCCAGTGGGACCAGTATACTGAGGACAGTGCTACATGGGAGGATTCTGAGATGATAGACCATCATTTTCCTCATTTGCTTTCGTAGATTAGCATTTGTTTTGTGCGAAGATACTTGATACTCTGGTTTTTGATTCACATGTTATGAACTTAGATAGCGTGGATGCTACTATAATTGCTTATGTCTATGTTGGAGAACTATGTTGTTAGTTACTATTTCATTATGCTTGATTGAGATATTATCCTTTACCTACTGAGACACTATGTTATTGATTGAGATAGTATGTTCTTATGATGATGATGATGTTATGCTTATTGAATGACTAATAAGACATCGAGATGATGTCTCTTCCAAGAGGGGAAGGATGTCACGTATAGATTTTCATTGACTTATTTAAATGCAAGTATTAATTACTACGTCAAGATTTAGATAGAAATTAAATGATTATTTAATGATGGTTAAATTGAAATTGAAATTGAAATTCAAGTATTATGATTTGAATTATATTTATATTTATTTCAGGGTTTGTCATTACTGATGATAAATCGAGTGCAAGTGAACGCAGGAACAGGTGAACGTGATTGAAGACGAGAACAACGATTAGGTAGAGTTGTTTAGTCGATTGACGTTTACGAATAGATGGGATCTCACACACTCACATAGATGAATATTTCAATGTATTACGTGTATATCATGCTTGCGAATTAAAATTTTAGTTTTAATGTGATTTCTCAAAAATTGCGAAAACGGATGTGATTTAAATGATGATTTTGTTAAATTTGATGAAATTTAACTTAAATTAAATAATTAAATTGCTAGTTCAAATATTCTATTACTTTTTGGAAATATTAAATTTGAAATTTAGAAATTTAAATGCAATAGATTGAATTTCAAAATTTGATTAAAAGATAATTATTTAAAGTGTTTTGAAATTAAGTGCTTTTTAATTTTGAAATTATGAAAAGAATGTATTTTAAAATTTTGAAATTGAATTAAAATCTTAAGATAGCTAAATGAGAAATTTAAATCAAAACTCACGTACACTTTGTTAGTGCATTCAAAATTTGATCTTCAGTTAAACATGAGCAAGAAAATATCTTAAATTATCAAGACTTGGTGTTTGCATTTCAAACTATAGATCAATGAGTAAATGGTGGATCTCATTTCTTGTGGAGATCAATGCATGAAAAAGGATATATACAGATGAAAAATCTGAAATTGACATAGACAAATTTTTTGGAAATTGGGAAAACATAACACAAATCCGTTTTTTTAGCTTATCAGACATTGTTCTTATTTTTCCATACACTAAAAATTGTGAGAGAGGTGAGTAGGACAGACAGAGTAGGAATTTTGAATTTGAAAGGAGAAGACCATTCTCCAATTTGCTTGCAGTCTCCAAGGTAGCCAGAGGCATCTAAAGGCAGGGAGAAACCCACGCCCTCCTCACACTCTCCACGCACAGGGAAGGTAGGAGCTTAGGAGAAGGTGCGACGAGAGGAAGGCACACACAACCTCTCCCCATACACATCAAACTCCCCTCTCTCACACCTACGCACCAAGGAGAGGGCGCACAACCTACAATAAGCAAGAGAGCAGGGGATGTAAAGAAAAAAAAAGACACCTCACAGTAGGTAAATACACTTCCACATAGAACTCACACCCACGCAGCCAGGAAGAGGAAAAATAGCAGAAAGAAAGAGTAGCAGGAGAGAAAAGAACAAAAGTTTCAAGAAAACATTTCCAGAATTCGTGATTTACTAGGTAGGATTCTTAGAATAGATTTTACATTAGATCTTTTAAATTCTATCTCTAAATTTAGGAAGTGAGTATTAAAAATTTAATGGAAATATTGAATGATTAAATTAGGAAAAATAAATTTATAGATTGTTGCAAAGCTATTCTTTTAAAATTTTATTTAACTATAAACAAATCAGACTGAAATTATTTTTCCAGAATGTTAAGACAAATTGAGAGACAAAGATTTTAGGAGAAATCTTCGATTAAATTCTTGAAATATTAATATTGATCAAATTTAGGAATAAACTCAAAACATAAAACAAGTTTTAAATTTAGAATCAGAAACATATTAAACAAAGACTTTGTTGTTTTTGCTGAGAATTTTGGAAATACTGATTTGAAATCATGCATTAAACAGAGAAATGAATTTTAGGAGAATCTATTAAATCTTGAAACGATATTTATCATTTTAGAAAATTAAACGATTATGAACAGAAAATAGATATATTTTGCTGACTAAAAATAATGCTTGAAAACTGAAAATAATAAGATAGAATCAAACTTCAAATTTTAACACTATTCTTGAAACGGAAATTATTGAAACTTGAAAATCTCATCTTTCAACGAAACTGTCAAAATTGAAACAAATAGAGAAGTTATTTTTTTTTAATTAATGAACGATTATTATTTAATATCTGCGAATATATTAAACTGAAAATAAAACATTTAAAACTTTAAATTTGATTTATTTGAAAACCTCCAGAACGATATTGAAACAACATTAATTAATGAGAGTATGAACGAATGAATGTGTACTCTTTTAATTTATGTTTTTATATGTAATTATTTAACATACTGGAGTTACACCTTCATTTAAAAATGTTATTGATTATTTAATACTCAATTAAAAATATTGACTTTATGACTTTTACAAATTTGAACAATGGAAAGAAGCTCTTTTTATACTATTTTGTGTTAAAAAAAAGTTTCTAGTTTGATGTTTTAAAAGATTGCAAAAGACTATATTTGACTATTTAGACCATGCATCAATGATAGATAATTCTGCATGTTATGTTTTTGGGAAAGTTACCTTCCGGGATGGGTGTCGAATATGGGTAAATAGAGAGTGTAGTTTTTCTTTTCCAAAACTGCTTTTATTGTCGTGCATGACATTTTACTTGGCCAAGTAATTTTTGTACCATTGAAACAGATGGATTATTGAACTCTCTACTATATCCTAGTACCAAACTTGCTTATTTCTTAAATGAATTAGAAAAATGAAAATGCTTGTGGTTTACTAGTAGTACTAGGCATGCACCAGATTCCATCTTGCTCGTAGACTGCTTTTTGCTAAGCAATTCGTACAGGGTCAGGTATTTCTTGATTGAATAAGAAATTTCGGGGAAGCGTAAGCTTCGAGGTTGGGCAGAAAAAGTGCATGATCCTTGTTCTTGTCTTCTTATTGAAGATTTGTTTTTGGATGGAAGATCAACAAACTGCATCTTCTTTTATGCTTTATTATTCTTGATATATGTAATGACGAGCTTATGGCGACTAAATGCCTAAGTCTCGAATTGTAATTGATATTATTATCACTCATTGTATTTATAACTGAAATTGTGTAATTCGACACTTGTAAGATTTAGACTGAATTGTAATGAAATTATCTTATCGACTTTTATGTCATTGTTGTGTAATCGACTAGTTCTTTGATGTCTAAATGAATGGAAAGATGACTTTATTTTGAATATAATGGATCTTATTTAAAGTAATTGTCAAAGCTAGGGGAGTCATCAAGTTGAACTCACCAAAGGACAATCCTTCTAGTTCAAATGATAAACCTAGAATTTGGGCCAAAAACAAGAATGTTACGAACGTTGGGGTAGTAGATGCTAGAGTTGTATGGAACACACCAAATCCTAACATAAACAAAACAAACCACAATTTTCTCAAACAAACTATGTTCCCAAAAATACACCTAACAATCAACTTAGCTATCCCCAAAACAACCACGATGTTAACCAACAAACGAATTAGGGAGGACATCAAAGACAATACGATCAACTAAGGAAATAATTTGATGCATTGGGAGAATCACTAGAGGTAGTCATGCATAAACTAGTGCAATAAAATATCATCAAATTTAATGACCACCCTATTGTGAGGATCCGATCTTCAAATCACCATGGTTTAATGAGAAATACCTATGTGAGATCTACAAAATCAAGGGACACACAACAAAAAATTGCATGAGACTCGAGCACATAATACAAGACCTGGTCAACAAAGGAGAAGTAGATGTTGAACATCATCTCGAAAACAAGGACCTCTAGATATACACAAACCCAATTCCAAACCACGCTATAAGGAATGATAAGGGGAAGGAACAAGACTACTATAATGCCAATTACACATACATGACAGTTCTAGGTACCCTTTCTCAAGCATATGATAATAGGGTAGTGTGGGATGTGAAAATATGCAAGATAAACTTAAACCATTTCATGTTGTTAGCACAAAAGTCAGTTTAAATCAGAAAACCTAAACATCCCTATGAAATATGTAGAATCATGTTAAACCATACAAACGAAAACAATGCAAAAAAAACATGAATCCTTCCTATCCCATAGTGGATTGGTGCTATCCTTTGTGTAGAAGGCAGCCCTTTCCCAATCCCTTGATAAGCAAAAATTGCCAAATGATGGATGATAGACAATGAGATGCTAAGTGATCTCAAGTTGCCTAAAATGATGGTGCTCAAATTGAAGATTGTAAATGATGAAGAGCAAGATTGATTCTCAAGTGAAGAGAATGACCTTGCATAAAGATGTGTTGTTTGTTTGAAGGAGAGAAACCTTCAACTTATAGTTGAGCTTGAAGAGAGGAGAGGCCAAATTGATGAATGTGGGATCATTCATGGGCCAATGACAAGATGCCACTTGTCAAGTTGTGAGAGGGTGAGGAATGTGCAAGTCTTGGCCCATGTGCCAATTTGAAATTTGAATTTGAATGGCTTGACATGTTTTGGGGGGATGAAAGGTGCAATAAATGATATGTTGACTTGTGCAAATAGCATTTAAAACCTTGTTGGAAGGGACAAGTCCCTTTTGGGGGGAAGATTCAAAATGGAAGAATATTCCATTTTGATGCCATTTTGAATGTAATTAGAGGAATTATAAATCAAATAAATGATTTATTGGTGCAAGTGGGTGGGTTAGTTAGGAGTTTGGATTTGACTCTAGTTGAGTCAAAAGCTAGAGAATGATAATCATGATTAGAAGTTAATTAATTTAGATTAATTAACTTAGGGGATTTTAGGGATTTGACATTTGATTTTAAATCAGTTTGATTTATTAAATCAAATAAGAAGAACCTTAGGAACTTAATTAAATAATTTGATTTATTTAATTAAGCTTGATGAACCTTAGGATTAAATCAATAAATTGCTTTAATTGATTAGTAGAAGAAATGAATGCATGATGTTAGTTACAGTGGAATGCATAATGTTATTTTTGGATGTTTACATTTTGCCCCTCTTTGAAGCAATGTACTCGTTGCATTGGTTCAAAGAAGATTGTTGTCGGCATCGAAATTAAAAAATTCTTTGGTTTTTTCGGATGCCCCAGTGGAAAATAAGTACGTTAGTACATTGCCCCCTCGAGAGATCAAGTGAAAAGATTCAATTTGAGGTGGATCTCATGACAAAGAGGTTCATAATGGATGTATGGATGATGAGACTATATGATAATGATGATGTAAATGATATGTTCGGAAGATGCTTAGAATAACAAATCTATATTATTATAAGCATGTTAAATGATTATGTGATGCATGTGAGATGGATGAGATGGATGATGTTGTCCTATAATGATATGACATGATTATGCAAGATGAGAGGATGAATGCAGCATGGATGCAGGATGGATGCATTGTTAGCGTGAAAGAAGGTAGAAGAATGAGAGGGATCAACCCTTAAATTCAAGAAGATGAAGAAGTCCAACAAGACAACTTTATTAGAAATGATGAATGATGATGATGTATTGCTTATCCAGGAATGGGAGATAAAGAGCGTAACTTTCTTTATGTTTGATAACACACATAGGGGCGATGCATCAAGGTATTAAGAACCAGGATGGCATTGCACCTAGTGTGATGGACTCTGACTCGACAATCAGATAGGAGTGCTCTTGTTCACACTCGACATACGGAAACCCTGCTAGGACGGACCCAACAAAGCAAGTATTCGCCAAGTTATTTTACAAGAACATCCAACAAGCACATCAGATAAAAAGATAATGATCATTGCCCCATTCCTTTCTCTCTAAACCTGTTTTGTTTAGGTATCATCGAGAGGTCCTTGGAATGAGCACAAAATAAGATAAGTCTAAAAAGACCAAGATAAAGTAAAAAAACAAGCTAATGTTCTTCGTATCGCTAGCCAAGGCTAAACTACTATGGGGTACCTGATGCTTATGTCCATCGCAGGAAAGCTTCATCCTAAGACATGTAGTGATCAGGGTTTTGGTGAGACTGATTGCGTGATAAGCTATTGATACTTCGAGTTGACCAACTTGCTGACTTACTGACTTAGACCTTCGAGACTTTGACGATTAGGCGTTCACTTTAGAACCTACTAAACTTGCTTCTGACTAACTCACCAAAGGGTGAAAGCGACGATGATTTATTATGAGTGATGACAATCACGGGTGAAAGCGAGATGAAATGGATGCACCATTTTGGTTTTTTCAAATGTTTTGAGGCTGTTTTTGGAATTTTTTGAGATGTTTTACAAATGTTTTTGGTATTTTCAAGATTTTATGAATGTTTTTGGTATTTTCAAGATTTTACAACGAACAGACTAACTTAAAGACCTATCCTAGGGGTCTCGGGAGCTGATCCATAGATTAGCCTTGCCTACGTTATATACGTAGAGACCACGTAGTTCGACTGGTGGTGGACTGACTTGATGATAATGTGGACAAATGGATTGCCATTTTATTGCCTAAAGGACTGACTTAAGATGTAGACTAGATGGGTAAACAGATTGCCAATGTGACGGACGCCTAAAGGACTGACCCAACCGTCTCGGGGGATGATCAAAGATCAACCTTGCCTACGTTCAAGCTCAGAGACGACGTAGTTCGACAAGGTGAAAGATTGACCAGACTCAATGATGAATTTTTGAAGATTTTCCGATATTTTGGCATGGTTTTAGATTTTTTGATGATTTGGATGTTTTTGGATTTTTTGATAAATTTTCTAGATGTTTTTGAAATTTTTGATGGATTTTTTGAATGTTTTTGAATTTTTTTGATGAGTTTTTTTGAATGTTTTTGGCTTTTCGCATGATTTTGACGATTCGAATATGGATATGTGATGATATTAGTACTCTATTTTGAGATTTTATTGAAAACCAAGCTTTAATGTTGATTAATCGGACTGATGGATTGATAGTTTGACTAAGTGTGTTAAGTCAAACAAAAGTGATAATGCACTCGTAAGTTCCAGGAAGTTGTGTTATCCTAGAGTAAACTCGTACAAAAAGGATAATTTGGCTAGGTGTGTTAAGCCAAACAAGGTGATGATTTGATAATTTGGCTAAGTGTGTTAAGCCAAACAGAGATGATAATTGACTGGATTCGATTGATCAAGATTGATGAAGCTTGAGTTAGAACAAAATTGCTTTGATGATTTCATGTGATGCTGACGTGCGCATTAGATGCGACTGATCTGGATTGTTGGATTGATGTTCGATGAAGGATAACGCTTGATAAGGAATGTTTTCTTGTCAAAATATGCCATGGGCTAGTGATTTGGGATTTTTGGCTCACAAATGTTTTGACCAATTTGATTTTATGTTTTCCAATGCTCGGATCACCACATAAGTGGGAAGATATAGATCAAGATTTATTCCCAAAGCGAGATGTAAATATCTGCCCCCAGTGTCTAGCAATGTTTGAACGACCATGGGTGGATTCTTGGATATGAATGGATATGGATTATCTTACGATAAGATAAGGGTGTTCGAACAAAGGAATGCTCATTCGGATAATGCTTCAAGGCTCAGATAGCATTGGGTAGGATAGGATCAATGAAAATGACCCATGTCAAGATTTTTACCATAAGCAAGCGTAAAGTGTGCTCCAAAATTTTATCAAGATCAAGGTAACTTGGACCTTGGATGTAGATGGATAAAAATGTATTGGATAAATGGTTCATGGATGAACGAATGATATGGATGGAATGCTAGCTTTATTATGGATGTGGTAAGATGCTTTCTCCTGAACTGGCGCACGCAATTGCTCGATTCTACACATGATGCCTGTTTGCCAAGTTTTCATCATGGTACTTGTGCAAAGCGCCATCAAAATGGTTTTCGCTGGAGGACAATTTTTTTTCTTTACTGTTTTCAATCCTTTTTCTGATTTTTTTGGATTTTTTGTATTTTTTGATTTTTTTGTTGTCACCAAGATGCCTGTTTGCCAGGTTTTCATCGAGGTAACCATTTTTTCAGGACCTTTTCTGATTGTTTTTGTATTTTCTGAGAGATTTTAAGCTGATGCTGAACCACTTGGTGGTGCTGATGTTGATGCTTCTGTCATAATGTTCCATCGATATCCTGCTTGTAGAAGTTGTCTTTCCAAGATACATGCACTTGAATGCAACTTTTGAGATTCTTGATCTACTTTGCTGATACCGGAGTTAACTCTGTCTTTGTGCGCCCATCGTGATAGGGTGCCTTCTGAATCCTTATGATGAAGGGTCGTCGCCAATACATGGTCAATGTGAGAATTGGATATCATGCATGGAGGCGTGGATGGAGTGTGTTTAGGAGTAATAGATGGATTGGTCGATGGTTTGGAACCTTTGACTCTCCAAACTTGGGAAGATGAGCAATAATGGGTGGATATGGAAGTGTGCATGGAATTTGGACCAACTGCTTGATACACTTTGTACGTTGCTTGAGAAGCCTGCTTTTTCCTTTGTGGAAATCTTTGATGGATACTTGCCCCATTTTTATTTTGCCCCATAGTTTCTTTGACTGATGGAGTTTGATAGGGATAATCTTTCTTTGTATTTTTTGGTATCCATATGTACTTGATTTGTCCAATATGCTTTTTAGCTTCTTTTTCTTTGATAACGTTCTTCATGCTTCGATTCAAGTCTTTCTTTTGATGTTGGTCCCAATTCATGGGTGGGGTGATGGGTGGATGAAGATTTGTGATATGGCGGGTTGTAGTATTGGCATCAGTTTCATCATAAGGATTCTTCGTGCTCCCTATGTTGATGTTTGCTCGAGATGAAGTTGCCCCCAGTATGGTGATAGTATTAATGATATGTTGAGATCCCTTGATTGTCGAGTAACCAAGGCCTTGATGCTTAGGATTGCCAAAAATCTGCACTGGTTCCAGGATACCCTGTTCATGTAGGCCTAATCCTCTACCTTGATAATTCATCTGTTGAAAAAATTTATTTGCCATTGGATATGATTTACCTTGGAAACAAGGTGCTTCTCCTTCTCTGCTCTGTCGTGGACCTTCAAAAGTGTCAACTTCTTTATTGATGAGATAGCTAGCCTTTAAAAAGGTGAGTGATCCAAGTTTATAAGTGATAGGATCTTCTGCATGTGGGATGACTTCTTGATTGATCTCTTTGGCTTGATCTTGTGTCATATCAGATTGTAGTGCTTCTTCAAGAAGTGTTGATGCTTCGCTGTCTATACAAAAGTCTTCCTCATGACTCACTTCATAGGATGTTTCTGATTCATGACTTATGTACAAGCCTTCTTCATGATCCATTTCTGACATGTTTCTGGATTTCTCTATATCTTGATCATGTGTACCAATGTTAAGAGTATGAGACTCTTGTTTCCCAGTAATGATTTCAAGAGTATGAGACTCTTGTTTTGAATGAAGATCATCTACAGGTCCCTCCAAAGAAAGCATCTCATGGGTAGATGGAAGAGTATGTGCTATGCGGATATGGTCATCATTTGCAGCATCTTGTATAGATAAAAGAGTTCCCATTAGATCATTGTAGTATCTCGGAGATACAAATTCTTGATTTTGACTAATTCTGGAATTGCTTTCGCCATGCTTTTGATCAAGTTCTTGACATGGGTCAATTTCAAAGGATGGATTGTCTACAAGGGGTTCTTGGACATCGTCATTGGGAAGTGGCTCAATATTCTCTTGAGCTTTGAATGGATTTGGATCAAGTGTAGTGTCAAAGATTCTTTCACTATTCTCAATCGTGAGGTCGAAGGATGTCAATATGTCATTGGAAGGGCCATTGCTAGACCTTGGTGGAAGATTTTGATCATGCTTTGGAATACGTTCTTGAGATATGTCCTCTAACTCACAAGGTGATGTAGAGACATTTTTGATATGATCATTGGTCGATGGATCGTAGATTATGTCAATGGGATCAAATAATTGTAACACATCTTGAAATAGATCACTAAAAAGTGGCTCTTGATGAACGATGATTTGATCAATGCATGGGGTAGACATATCTTCAATGTGCTCATTGATGGATTGATTTTGATCATTGTTTTCAACAATTTTGGTGGAGGGATTGTCAATGTTCTCAAACATAGGATCAATTGATGTTAATGTTTCTTGGATTGGATCATTGTTGGGTATCGTCAGTGAGTTTTGATCATGATTGAAAAGTGACTCTTGGTGTATGTTGATTTGATCATTGGTCAAGGTTGAAACATCTTCAAAGTACTTATTGATAAATTGATCTTGATTTTTGATTTCAACAATTGTGGTGGGAATCTGTTGCAAGCTCTGTTGGGCGAGTAATGCCTGTGTTTGCTGTTGAGCCAACAACGCTTGTTGTTCATCATGTTGTCTTTGTGCCAACAAAGCTTTTTGTTGGGATCTTTGTTGTGCTACTTCTTCTTGGATTGATTGCAATAGTGCGTAGAATTCTGCTTGCGCTTGCGCTTGTTGGGCTACTTGAGCTGCTTGTGCTTGCTGAGCAACTAGCTGTGTAGCTTGTTGGGCTTGGAGTTCCTTTTTGCGGGAAGCTTCTTGAGCGGCTTGCAACATGATGGAGAATGAATTGGTCGTGTTGTATTTTGGTGGTGGTGGTGGTGGTGGAATGGTGTTGATTGTTGGGATTGCTTGGATGGTTGCCACCTGCTGTTGGGATATCGATGGCAAAATGGGATGATCTGGTATGATGTTTTGATTTGGCATGATAGATTGAAATTGAACATTGTTGTGGTTGGGAATCATATTGCTTGGATTTAGGTAACTTTGATTTTTCATGGGGTTACCTTGATTTGAATCAACATATGGAGTTGCCAATATATTATTAGGGGGATTTGCAAACATGTCGACCCCAAAGTTTACCAAGTGTGGATTTGAAATGGTCATGTTTGGTAAAGTTGCACTTGGTATGTATGGAATTGGTAGGATGACGTTGTTTGGAAAATTCATGCATTGAGTGTTTGGTTGATAGATTTGTAGATTTGGACTTGGATTTAAATCTATCATTGGGAAAGGTGTTCCAAACTTTGGATTGGGTATGCTCATATTTGCTGTACCATTGATGTTTGTATGAGATAATGCTCCCATGTATGCATTGTACAAGCTTTGATAATCAAATGGTATTGCAAGGCTTGGATAGTTTGGTTGGATCGAATTGCTCATGATGGATGGATCAAATTTATATTCCATGTCCCTCTTGTGTTGAGATCGAGTTTGAACCATAAAATGAAGATCAATTTTCAAGAATGTAAGAGATGAACCTCTAATCCTTTAGATCGGTCTAAACCTTAGGTTCAAAGAAGTGAAGAACTAGGATAATTGAAGGATCAAAGTGATGATGAGGATGAGATAACGAAAAATGAGTGATATGGATGAATGGAACTCTTAAAGAAACTTTGAAGGGAATGCTAAACTTTTAGGACTTGATTGATCGTGATTGGATTGATGGTTTGACTAGATGTGTTAAGTCAAACAAGAGTGATGAATGTAATTGTAAAACTCTTGGAAGTTGTGTTATCCAAGAGTGAACTCCTACAAGATGATAGTTTGACTAAGTGCGTAAAGTCAAACGTGATGATGATTTGATAATTTGGCTAGTTGTGTTAAGCCAAACAAGATGAACTTGTAAACCCTAGGAAGTTGTATTATCCAAGAGAGAACTTGTGTATAGGATGATGGTTTGACTAGCTGTGTTAAGTCAAACAAAGTGATTTGATTTCGCCTAGAAGTTTAGCATAACAAATGACAAAGATTCCAAGAGCTGTTGGTGAGATGGAAATTTGACTGATTTTGATGGTTTAAAGATGGATGAAAGTGATTAAATTTGATCCTAGACTTGACCTAGATGATACTTTTGCTTACAAGACCTCGGTGTTGAAGAACACGCTATATTTCCTATGAGAGGAAAGTAAACCTTTCAGACAATTCAGGATCTCAAGACGCTTCTCACTAGCTTTCACACTAAGCTTTTTGAACTTCGATTTTTGGGATTTTGATCATGTTAGAAAACACATGTGTAATAAAATTTGTCTTTTATCTTGGTTAAATGAGGTTCTTTTTATCCAAGACACTTGCTTGCTTAGGTTTTCAAACTATATGTCTAATGTCCCATTCTCTTTCTCATTCCACAAGGTCCTTTATGCGGAAATCGAGGAAAATAGGGAAAAAGTTCCTTATGTTTATCCTTATTGGAAACAAATGATGGTAGAATTTGCACACTTAGAAACCTCTAGGAATGTGATTCCTAGGGAAAGCAAGAGTGGGCAAGTTCATCAATAGGTATTTGTTCCCCACAAGGTGTTTGAAATTTCAAGGTTTTTGTGTATGTTTGTTTTCCAAATGTTTTCAAGATCAAGCAATGTGTTTTTTCCAAGCACTTTCACACTCCTAGGTTGATGAGACAATACCTTGTTGGGTTCCCACTTGGATAAATCCAGCTGCGCATATCTTGTGCGAATGGCTAAATGCTTGACCACACTGGCTCCCCTCCACGGCACTCACTTATTCGGGTCAGCCAAGCATTAGTACCCATGAATCTCCCATGGCATACTTTCCATTTCCACAACAAGACCGCATGTTATGTGGGGCGGCTTCAAAGGACATGACCTTTTGCACCAACAAGATAGATAAGGTTTTGGAAAATTTCTAAACAAGGGTTCTAATTCGGGCATTCCGTTCGTGGGGGATTATCCAACGTCGGCGAGAGTCCATTGCTGTCCATCTCGTCGGAATAATCCTCGTGATATTGGCCTTTGTTCCAATATCCACACTTATATACCGGTTGGAAGTCGCTTGGCTTTAGCGTGTTCCCGGTTGGGTCGTTCCCTTGGGTGATTACTTTTTCCCACAAGGCAGGCCCTCTAAGTTAAACAATAGCGAGCTAACATATCCCGTCGTTCACACAACCTTCGTTGAAAAACAAAGGGGAGAACCTCCGCAATATATCGTGCTCACACTCGCATGTTTTGTTCAATTTTAAAATGCCCAAATTGAAGTGTGGAGGCAATCTTTTATGCAACTTAGGGTCACCAAAAAGACTTTTGATTCTCAAGATCGCCGTGAAGCACGAGAGAAGCGCATACGCCTTTTTAAATGACACTACTTTGCAAAAAAGTTTACAAAACACAAAGTACACATGTTCAATTTTAAATTCCTCAAAGCAATTATGAGTTCGTTTTAAAAGCACCAATTGAAATGTGAAGTTGCCTTGTTCAATTTTAATCCCAAATTGAAATCTAGTAAGTGTCTAAGGTTCAATTTTAACCAACTTTGAAAAGATCAAGCCATTGATTGATTTTAAGCCCAAATTGAAAGGTGAGTTAGCTAAAAACAGAAAAAAAAAGGTAGTAAATGGAAGCTCTAAGATTGTCAAATCAAGCATTAAAAATGCTATTTTCCAAGTTTTGTTTTCAATAAGATCTCCAACTCCACTCCCTTCGCCTTTGTTTTCACTTGATTTCGTGATCAACCTCCAATGTCAACCTACGAACAACACAAAGTTATCAGAAATAAGATGTATTTCAAAAACTTAATGAAATGTACAACATTATCACAACAAAAGATTATAGTCATTATGTAAAGTTTGTAAAGAATGTCTAAAGCATTAATTGGAAGCCATATGATTTCCAGTAGGAGGCCGAATCACCAAAATTAAAAAATATTTTAAACCTTCAGCCTTATGTCATTTTGCTTGAAATTTTGCAATGAATTGATGACTATTTTATATGCAAATTTCACACAACAATTGTAGTTGATACCCCCGACCTATCAAATCTGAAAATTTCAGTGACCATAGTCTTCATGCTGCCACATTAACCTCTTTGTTGACTTGGATGTCATTATCACCTTAAATATTGCTTGAGGGGAGGAGTAGAAAAAAATGTCACGTGACATAAAGCTGGGAAGATTGTGGGAAATCTTAGCTACCTTCCTAAGTTAATTCACGCTCTCCTCAACTTCTTCTATACAAATGAAGTTAAGCCAATCTGCATAAAACCTTTAGAAAGAGTCGTTGTGCACATCTTTCTTGCAATCATGTCATTATGCAAAGGTAAAGAAGTACCAATCGAATTTCAATCTTTGTGATATATTAGAAATTAACTTCTAATGCAAATATCTCTTACCTTCACAAATTCCTGGGCTCGGGTAGTTTGTCAAATGTTCAAAAAGTGTTTTTCTGACCTTTGTTTGCATGTATATTCGGGCTATTCAAAGTAAGAAAGCATCTTCTCATAAATCAACACATCAAATATACTGTAGAAACTTAGTAGGCAACATTTAATTTTTAATATTTCTTGACCCCAAAATAATAAAACAGTCAAAGGCGATAGCTCCAATTATTGTTGTAAAGTAGCAAAGATATATGCACCAATAAAATACAGAACCCTTTGTCGCTGTAAAAATGATGGAGACACAGGCCTGACCTGCTGCTAGCCGCACTTTCTTGAGTCTCTTCCAAAATTTTATCCTTTCAAATCAATACCTTTGACCGCCATTCTCTGCATTATTTAAACTCCTTACTTATTGCCTGCCAAAAGAAATGAACTTCGCTTTCAATAGGGAAACCACTATCTAGAAGGGGAAATGAGTGGAGTAGGTGCGCCTCTTAGTGTCGTAGCTGTTCAAAATTGAAATCTGAGAATAACTGAAGCTTTGTCACTCCAAATTGTATGCCAACGAGTTCTTTGTGCAGCATAGCATCAAATCATTAATAAAAACTTAGCCTTTCACTAGCATCCCTTCTGTACGCTAAGAAATATTTTTGTCAGATATTATAGGTGCCAGATAGCAATCGATACCACTTGTACTAGGAGAAGCACAATCTGCAAAAAGATATCTTTGAACAATGAATGCTAAGGTTGTCAGGAAAGCCTATGTTAGTCTGCGCATGAATTAAGATAAATCTGCATTTAATGTATTGCGTTGAAGAATGCCTTCTAGTGTAATGTCAAGATCGTACAAAATACAGTAAACAAATTTATTGATAGGTGCTTTGAAAACGTCAATCAAGGCTGTAGACATGTTTGCAAAATGTGGGCGCATAGACTAGGCACGTGAACTGCTAATAGAAAGCCTTAAAGAAATAGTATTCATTTATGACTCTATTTGGATATTAGATGAGAAAAAAAGAACCAGATCATAAGCATTTAATTTAAGAACAACAGTTGATTTTTAAAAATATTTGGCGCCACTATCTTTCGCCTGGCCTGCTCCTTCATGAAATATAGTATGTAAGCACTGCATCCTTCAGAAGCACTGCATTGTTCTTTCCTTGTGTCAACACTTTCCTTGAATGTGGATGAGCATACGTATCCCTGCCTGTCAATAGAAAGGTTTGTCAGTAGAAGGGTTTGTCAGCACCAAAAAGTGAGAGGCAACTCATTAGTATTGGAAGACTACAAACTACTACCCAAAGGCAGCGATAGATTGACTAATAGTAGGTAGCGAGTGGTTTATAGGAGGCATTGATGTCTACACATGGAGTTTACGTTTCTTTTTCTACTCAAAGCTTCCTGTCAAAGCACACACACTTTTGTTGAGGGTTTTGGTTTACCACGGCTTCTCCTATCCTTCCTTCCACATGGTCTCGCATATTACGCCGGCCTCTCTGATATGGCTCGACCTCCTTGCAGCAGGTATCATGGCGTGCATATTCTCCTAGTTCTATCCTTTGGCTGGGCCCGATGATGCCAGGAGTTCGATATAACTATGCATTTTCAAGCAATACATCTGTCAACAGTAGTGCTAAATTCCCATCGTATGCTAACATTCTCACATGCCTACGCCAAAATAAAAGAATGCAGCCTTATGGACTTCAACATTTGTAGAATATAAATAAAATGACTGGGTGGAGTGGTTTGAGAAAATTTTAAGGCAATATGCAACACTAATCTATGGTATTTCACAACATCCTCTCATCCTAAACCGAATGTGAGTGTTGGATAGGGCATGGCACCATCATCACATGATATTTTGTTTAGAACTTGTGGTTGTAAAATATTTTGGTATACGAGTCAGCAAAAAGTGGAAGCATAGACAAAGCTCCTGCATCACATGACAAAAATACCTTACAGGGATGTCATTCCATGAACTGCCATGACTACAGAAAATGTACAATATGGTTTGTTCCAATGGATTTAATATGGTAGCAAAATGCGACAAACAGATTTAGACTACTACCAAAATCATTTGCAAGCTTACACAATCAATGTATATGTGTGAATGTGCTGACATTCTGTAAGAAAGAATGGAGCGCTTGGTCCTAGAGCCCGTAGATGGATTTCTTAACTCTTTTTCTAAGTCTAACTCTGGTCCACATGCATTGTTTCAAAAGACAGATATTGACCTAGTTATCTATCATTAGATATTGACAAATCATACAGATAGGCCAAGAGTAACTATGAATGAAAGTTTATTTAAACAACAAACAAAGACATTCTAGATGGCACGTGAATGCTACTCTTTACTGGATTTTTTTTTTTTGATTCACTATTTACTGTGTGTCTTAAAGCAAGATGCAAACAACAACAAATATTTTATTTTCCTATAAAAAACAACAAAGCTTGCAACCAAATGCATACAAAACAATAAAGTATCATCCATGTCAAATGGATTTCAACTTTCAGCTCATGCTCTCCTTCTAGCGCCATTTGTGGGATGTGAAAATCTGCAAGATTAACTTAAACCATTTCATGTTGTTAGCACAAAAGTCAGTTTAAATCAGAAAACCTAAACATCCCTATGAAATATGTAGAATCATGTTAAACCATACAAACGAAAACAATGCAAAAAAAACATGAATCCTTCCTATCCCATAGTGGATTGGTGCTATCCTTTGTGTAGAAGGCAGCCCTTTCCCAATCCCTTGATAAGCAAAAATTGCCAAATGATGGATGATAGACAATGAGATGCTAAGTGATCTCAAGTTGCCTAAAATGATGGTGCTCAAATTGAAGATTGTAAATGATGAAGAGCAAGATTGATTCTCAAGTGAAGAGAATGACCTTGCATAAAGATGTGTTGTTTGTTTGAAGGAGAGAAACCTTCAACTTATAGTTGAGCTTGAAGAGAGGAGAGGCCAAATTGATGAATGTGGGATCATTCATGGGCCAATGACAAGATGCCACTTGTCAAGTTGTGAGAGGGTGAGGAATGTGCAAGTCTTGGCCCATGTGCCAATTTGAAATTTGAATTTGAATGGCTTGACATGTTTTGGGGGGATGAAAGGTGCAATAAATGCTATGTTGACTTGTGCAAATAGCATTTAAAACCTTGTTGGAAGGGACAAGTCCCTTTTGGGGGGAAGATTCAAAATGGAAGAATATTCTATTTTGATGCCATTTTGAATGTAATTAGAGGAATTATAAATCAAACAAATGATTTATTGGTGCAAGTGGGTGGTTTAGTTAAGAGTTTGGATTTGACTCTAGTTGAGTCAAAAGCTAGAGAATGATAATCATGATTAGAAGTTAATTAATTTAGATTAATTAACTTAGGGAGTTTTAGGGATTTGACATTTGATTAAATCAGTTTGATTTATTAAATCAAATAAGAAGAGCCTTAGGAACTTAATTAAATAATTTGATTTATTTAATTAAGCTTGATGAAACTTAGGATTAAATCAATAAATTGCTTTAATTGATTAGTAGAAGAAATGAATGCATGATGTTAGTTACAGTGGAATGCATAATGTTATTTTTGGATGTCTATAGGTAGATGTAGTGACTATATGAGGTGGAGACAATGATTGCAACATAACTACCTATCAAGGGAGAGTTACAATATAGTGAGCCCCATCTAAACCCATAGTTAAGATATCAAATAACTATAGCATGGTGGAGTAGCTGGAGAAAACTCTCGCTTTAATCTCAATCCTAGAACTGCTAAAACTATCACCCACACACAAAGAAATAGTAGAGAAGGTATTAGAAGAATTGGTCCCCAATGACATCAATCTGGATTAGTTCCAAGCCATGGTTGGAAGGATCTCAGCTAATAACAACTGTCTTTTTCTAAAAAATACTTTTCGCAAAGGTCATTCCATAATCAAGCCCTCTACATAGAGGTTGGCATACATAAAAATTAGGTAAAAAGAGTGTTGATAGATAATGGTGCAATTTTGAACATTTGTACCTTAAAATTCATCAAATAGCTGGGGTATTTTGATGATGTGATAGACAAAGGAAAGAGCATCACTATAAGGGCCTATGACGACTTGGAAAGGAATTCAAAAGTAACCATCAGGCTTCCTATGCAAATAGGACCAACCACAATGGAAACAAATTTTCAAGTACTTAACCTTGAATTACCCTACAGTCTCCTTCTAGGATGACCTTGGATTCACACACACAAAGTGGTTCCTTCAACCTTTCACCAATTTCCAAAGTTTCCTCATGATGGAAAATAGGTTACGCTATATGGTGATCCTAAACCATTTCATTACTATGCAAAGTTGGAAGAAAAATATAACAAAATCCAACGTATACCTAGCAATGACATATCTTTCCACTCATTCTCATATATTGACCCTTCAACTCTACCATCAAGTTCAGCTAAAGCCACATCATCTAAACCACCATAAACTAAGACCAAGTTCCAAGTACTTGACAAAGGTAATCAAAATTACCATTTCAATAAATCATTGTGTATTGGAATGCTTCCCCCTACACTTAAAGTTTATGGAGGACACAAGGAGATCGAGTATGTTCAAAAGGTGAGAATGATAGCTAAACCCACAATCTTTAGTAAGTGGTAGGATATGAAGGACAAAGATATATTCAAAGAATATTTATCGTCCATGATTTACAAAGAGGACCAAGATGAACCAGAATAGGCACAAACTCTTCTCATTGATCCTAACATTAAAGGCTATCGGTTAGTCAAGCAAATGGGATATACTAGAATTGGTGGCCTTGGGCTACAAAACAAGGCCGATGGGAGCCTAGCATAGCGAAACAAAGAAAGAAAAATATGGGACTAGGTTATGAGCCAAAATACGTGGTCACTCCAAATAACATATGAATCTCTTTTAAGAAATAAGAAACTTCTGCTAGTATTAAGGCATTGGATATCTATTGAATATCATGAACAATGATTTAGCCATCAAAGAATTATTCAACAACTTTAGCATTGATAGGTTCCCTCTAAAATATATCAAAACCATTCCTAATATATACTATCATTGTGAAATGAACTCTAACGAGTATGAATGGGATTCTCCCCCCTTCATCACTGGATACAATTCCCCCACTTCTAGCAATGATGACCTAGACACCCAATGGGAAAAGGACACCAAATCCATACTAACCATCTCCACAACCTTTGTAAGATTTTTGGATAATGATGATAGCTTACCCCTCTACTACCCACAATTGATAGATTGGGATCAACAACAACATACACCTATTTTGGATCACTTCCATAACGATGAGGAAATCATAGAGTTCATGGGACTTTGAATAGATGTACCAGCAGGAGATCACAAAGTAGAGTTCATCGTGGAGCTCGAACAAGGAGCCTACTTCAGTGGGGATATTGTGTCCTTTAGTCACAAAAATGAAAAAGAAAATATCAAAGTGGATCCCCTAGAGAAAACCACAATGTGGCTCTATTAGATCCTAAAAAGAATAAAATAAAGGAAAAATCTGAAGGTGAAAACCTCCTTGAGGCACCCAAGGATGGAGGATTCAATCTCCCTATACTCTAACATCAAGAGAGATCAACACTCTTACTAGAAGAAACAAAACCCATCAATGTGAGAACCCAAAGATCACATACCATGCATCATCGCTTGATCCTGAAGAGAAAGAAAACTTCACAACATGCATCAACGACAAGAAAGTAAACTTTGTGTGGACCTATGTAGATATGCCTGGTCTAGATCCAACACTATTGGTACATAATTTGGCTGTCTCCCCTAGAGAAAAAACTATCAAATAGAAACTCAAAAAATGCATCATCAAATAAAATTCTTGGTAAAGTTAGAACTAAAGAAGTTACTAGACATGGGCTTCATCAGATCCATCGATTATCCACAATGGATATCAAATATAGTACCAGTGTCAAAGCCCACTAGTGGCTTAAGGATCTACATGGACTTCAAAGACTTGAACAAGGCCTATCTAAAGGACGACTTCCCCCTTCCAAGTATTGACATGCTTGTAGATCTAACAGCTAGGCACGAAATGCTTTCCTTAATGGATGGTTTCTTTGGGTATAACCAAATAAAAATATCTCCAAATGATTAGCATAAAATGACGTTTACTTGTGCATGGAGTACTTTCTGCTGGAATGTCATGCCATTTGGCCTGAAAAATGTAGGAGAAAAATATCAATGAGCAATGACGACAATCTTCCATGACATGCTACATACCATTATGGAAGACTACATGGATGAAATTCTAGAAAAGTCTATTAAAAGGGAAGATCACTTGGAAAATTTGGAAAGGGTGTGTGATAGAATGGAGCAGTACAACTTAAGACTAAATCTAAAAAATTGTGTATTTAGAGTAACATCTAGAAAATTGCTTGTATACATAGTCTCAAGAAGGGGAATTAAAGTGGATCTTGCACAAGTGAAAGCCATACTAGAAATACCTCCACCAAAGAAATTAAAATAGTTGAGAAGTTTACAAGGGAAGCTCCAATCTATCAGGCGATTCATCACACAAATAGCAGAAAAATGTCACACCTTTACCCATCTCCTACATAAAGATGCCATATTCAAATGGGATGGGAGATGCGACCAAACATTCTAGTAAGTCAATGAATACCTACTGACTCCTCCTGTACTGATGCTACCTATTCCAAATAAAGGAATGATACTCTATGTGTCTACAAATCAAGTAGTGTTGGGAGCTCTCCTAACATAGATAGATGATAACAATAAAGAAAGAGCAGTCTACTACATTGGCCGAACACTGGTGGGCTATGAGTTGAAATACTTTCTCATAGAAAGATCATGTATCTCAATCATATTTGTGACACAAAATTTGAGACACTATATCTTAAATAGACAAGTAAAGTTGATTTCAAAAGTAGACCCACTAAAATACCTATTAGCGAAGGTGACTCTAACAAGAAAAATTGCTAAGTGGGTAATGAATCTAAGTGAGTTCAACACATAGTATGTGGATAGGAGAGCTATCAAGGGACAAAGCATAGCAGACCAGCTAGTCGAAGCACCAATAGATGACCACAAGCCTCTCACAGTGGACTTCCTAGATGAAAGTATCTTCATGACATAATAGACAAGCCATTGGACTTTGTACTTTAACGGGCCCCACACTCAACATGGCTCTTGAGCAGGCATTCTATTTCTCACACCACAAGGAGATAGTATACCCAAGGCATACAAGATCGCTTTTCCATACATAAATAATATCTCAGAGTATGAAGCCTTAACCATAGGGCTCAAAATGGCTATTGAATGGAAAATAAAAGAGCTACATGTCTTCAGAGACTCTCAACTGGAGATCCGACATGTGAATGATGAGTACCAAACCAAGGATGACAAGTTGATGTCGTACAAGAGGATGGTGGATAGATTCAAGGAATATTTTTTTTCAATAACCTTTGAACAAATTCGTTAGATCAACAATAGAGCAGCCGATGCAATGGCAACAATAGGCTCACTCCTTGATATTCCACAAAATGTTCCTAAGTACAAGTTCCTCATGGAACAACTTCTCATACCTGCATTCGACATCCTAGAATGAGAACTAGTATGTGTTGTTGTTGGTCCTAACTCCCCATGGTACCAAGAAACATTTGAATACATCTAGTATGGTATCATACCACTTGACCTAATGACCACTTAGAAGAAAAACTTCACCTATAGAACTTCTCACTTTCCAATCCAAGGTGATACCCTATACTGTCATAGTTTAGATGGTATGCTACTCCTATGTCTTAACACAAAAAAAGCACAAATGACCTTACAAGAGGTACAAAAAGGTGTTTGATGGTCCCTCTCTAGTGGACCTAACCTAGTCCAAAAACTGCTTAGAATGGGGTATTATTGGCCCTCCATGGAAAAGGAGTGCATTCATTATTTTAGAAAGTGCCCACAATTCCAGCAACACAGTGACCATGTTCACACATTGGCACAGGAGTTGAGACCCATCACAACACCATGGCCTTTCTTGCAATGGGGATTAGAATTGGTAGGTTAGATTTCACCTGCTTCATCTAAAGGGCACATGTTTACTATTACAACAAAAAAGCACTTCACCAAATGGATAGAAGCGATTCCATTGACCTACATCACCATAATATAGATATCAAAGTTCATCTTGAACTATCTAATTTATAGGTATGGAATCCCACAGACCATCATCACAGATAATGGAACACCATTCAAAAACCATGATGTCCAAGAGCTATGTTCCAAATTCTCTATCCAACATAGATTTTCCACACCCTATTACCCCCAATGAAACGGTTAGGTCGAAGCATCTAACAAAAAATATTGAAACACTCAAAAAGACTATTAATGATGCTGTCCGTAATTGGCATTTGCAGTTAAACCCAACCCTATGGGCTTACAGAACTAGCATTCGAACACCTATAGGTGCCACACCATTTTCCTTGGTCTATGAATCAAAGGTTGTCTTACCTATCAAGGTCGAAATCCCCTCATTATGAATCTCATTAAAAGGCATGGTCAACAATGAAGAATATCGGATATCCAAGTTAAATGAATTGGAGCTCCTAGACAAAAGGAGTTTGAGTGCGTTAAACCATCTATAGGTTTATCAAAATCAGATCAAATGAAACTATGATAAGAAAATCAAAGACATAAAATTTTAAGTTGGTGACTTGGTCCTAAAAGAAAATCCAAAAGTACAATTCAATCAAGATGGAAAAGGAAAATTTGAACCCAACTAGTTAGGCCTATTTATCATCCTAGCAAGCTACGAATCAGGATCTTATCAGTTGACTACACCCAAAAGGGAAACTTTAGCCGAGTCATTGAATAACAACCACCTCAAGAAGTTCTACACATGAAGCATGTCAGAATACCTCAGGAAAAAGGGTAAAAATCCCCCAAAATGGAAAAAAAATAAATCCAAAAAAATGGAAAAAGATAAAAAATCAAAAAAATCAAAAAGCAAGAAAAATAACAAAGAGAAATAAAAAGTTTCTTTAAGTAAAAAATACTTTGTGTAACTTCTAGAACATATACCATGGTGAAAACTTGGTAAATAGTGTTGCATTTGAATAAAACTTGCATCGTTATCTATCGGTGCTATTTGCATCATCCATCCATTCATCCCATAATAAAACATGTGTCCAACCATGGCTTGATGACCGATTCGGTATCGAACCTTGGTGTACCATCAATATTTGTCTCCCTTCAAAGAAGGTAACCTTACCTTGAACTGGGGGCAACTTCTCGAAACAAGTAGTAGATTATATCCTTGTGCGTCCCGTCATGGTCACAAAATGGAAAAATCAAAAACATAAAAAAAAGCAAACAAGACCGAAAAAAATAAAAAACTTTGGATTATTCCTTTGAACAAAATTATAAGATATCAAAATTTTCTTGAACCCCACAACTTGTTCATGCAAATTTCTCACAACATATCCTCTAGAAATAGAACTAGAATATCAATCCAAGGTACCAACATTGTAAAAGATCCCAAAAACAAGTCTATGCTTTGAGTCAAGCAGTTGAACTAGGTGGTCTCTATGTGTACAACATAGGTAAGTCTTATCTTTGATCAACCCTTAAGGCCTTAGGTCAGTCCCCATAGGTATTTATCATGCTTTCTTTCAACTTAGTAAAAAAAAATTCAAAAATCCAAACATTCAAAAAAATAGAAAAGATCAAAAACATATCAAACTAAGCGAACTACAAGCCTCTATGTGTAGAATGTAGGCAAGGATTATCTTTGATGAGCCCTTGAGGCCCTAGGTTAGTCCCCTAAAAACAACAAAAATAACATCATAAAACCTAGAAAATCAAAAAAATCAAAAAGTCCTATCTCCATCATCACAATACACAATAAAATTTTCATCCATGATAAACAAGTGTCACATCCACCCTTTGAAAAAAAAGAAAAGAAAAAAAGAAAACATCAAAATCTAGAACTTTCAAGCGAACAATCACAAAGATTTGATTACAAATAGACACAAAAAATGCCAAAGTATTGACTATATATCTTTTTGACATTTCACCAACAACATCCTGAGAAATGTCTTAACATATCCATTCCTATGATATACATGATCAACAAAAAATAATAGCCCTACCCCCAAATAGATATGGCAAGTGATACTTTTTGTTTTTTTAATCTTTTCATAGTCAAGTATTTTATTTATTTATTTTTATTGACTCATTCCTAGGATCTCTCAACGATGTCCACAAGGATTTAGAGAGGAAGGAATGGGGGCAATTGTGCATCATTTCAGTTTGTTGTTTGTAAGATATTTTTTTAATAGTACTATGGTGAATACTTGCTTTATTGAGTGTATGGAAGTTGTGTTCAAACAAGTCATGTAGCAGTTGCATAGTTAGGTATTCTATACCTCTCTATGTAACTGGTCCAAAAAGTTTTAACATAACCTAACCATATATTTTAAACAAAGTTTCCATTTTTTTGGAATGAGCAAAAATAGTCTTTATATGTCAAGTCAAAGTCCATGCAGTGAATACAAAGTCACCTTGGTTATTAATACCTTGGTGGATTGTATCTATTTGCTACATCAAACAAGATTGTTCAAAATGTGAAGTCTCCAAGCAAAACAAAAGAAATACTCATCAATACTAACTACATCACATATCTATCCATCATCAAAAATTTGTTCTAACTAACATCCATCCTTCATCAAAATATCATAGTACCATATACATCCTAGATCCATAAATGTCGTCAATACATGCCATTGCGATAATAAAGCAAATAAAACATCTATAACATGTGTACGAAATACATACATCATATACATAATAAAACATCATATGAAATAGAATATGATCAATCCATCCATCCACAACATATACATGCATCAAAAAAGCACAAAAAATGTATAAGCATACACCATCATACATAGTCATCCATAAATCATCACATAATCACACAATGATGCTGAATCAAAGAAGGTATATCTCATATATATCATCATAAAAAAAGGAGAATATCATAGTACACCATCATCATAGAAACATGTGTGGTAGGATAATACAAAAATATACATATATACTAGGCCTCGACTGGGCTAGTGAATATATATACAAAATCATGTCTACAATATGAATTTTGAGCAATAAACATTCTAAAGAGCAAGTACAGATATAACACTGCCTGACAAAAAAGGGAGGACTCTATAGACCAAGCTATAGATCACCATCTAGAATTGGCTATTTGACAAAATGACCACCTGACTCAGCACCACCACCTCTTGCAACACTAGGCTCTCTGAATCTCGGTCGTTGCTGTGCTCAAGGAACAAAAGCATCATACAGAGTTTGGTAGTATGTAGCCCTCTATAATAACTGATCCCACTCAACATGAAGATTATCACGCTCTATCATCAAACTATCCCTCTCTTTGGTGACAACCTCTAACTGTGTCTCGACCACAAGATAGTGCACAATCTTTGTCTTACTCATTTGAAGCTATCTCGCTTTGCTATCAATATGGAAATTTGTGCCTCCATGGTCTGTCGCTGCCCTATCTTTGCAACCAACTATGCACCTCCATCCCAAGGTGGTGGAGGGGGACTTGGAACCTATCCCTGAGCCTGAGGCATCTGATCACCCTGACCACCCTAGGTACTATCCTGTTGAGCCCTACCTAGCTGCTTTGCAAGGACCTCAATACGATAATGCTCCCCATGATGACCTATTATTCTTGCCCTACCAACTACAAGATCACCGCCAAGATCTGTAAATCTCACTAGAATGCATCATGCCCACCATTGATCAAAATCAAGAGTGGTACTCAGATCCGCTAAACCCACTGGCCAAGCCCATCCAACTTTGGTAAGAGCTTTAAATGCAACAATGGAAAAATATATGCTAGGTTGTAGACCTCATACTCAAACCTCTCTGGTGGTCCGACTGAACTGAGCCTCATAGGTGTTTAGAAAGTGACCCTGTCTCTCTCCAAACTATTTGCATACCCTGTCGAGAAGATACCTATCCAAAAGAGAATGAGTGTGACCAATTAACCATCTAGTCTATCAAAATTATACTAGCTACTCTTGATCATCATCCCATGCCTCACAATCCATATAGGGTCTTCATAAAAAGCCTAACATATCATCAAATACATGACGCCAGTATGAAAGCTCCCCAGGCAAGGTATAATATAGAAAATCTCCATAATGATAAGAATAGGGATCATCAGGAGTACGATCATGTATACCATTGGGTTGTGTGACTACAATGTGCTCCCAAGCCCATACATGCAAAAGAGAAACACCGACATAAATAGATTTCCCACCTCTATATATACAACCTCATGCATATCTCTATATAGGTGGGCGAGGATAAATGGACCCCATGCATATCTAGTCCCATGCACAAACATCTCCTTGATACATATATCCCATCCAATAGGAAATTGGCGAACTCTCTTATTAGGAACAACCAATCTCAAAACCAAACCGCAAAGAACAAGGGAAACAAGGTTAGGACTACCAACAAACTCTGATAAATCAATCTTAGACTGTCGAACCTCCAAATGTTTGACACCAAGCACACACCACATAGTGCAGGTACCCTATCAAAAATGATATGTAATGAGCTCACCATAGATAGGTATTCGAAGAATCCTCCACACATCCTCAAGGTTAATGGTGGCCTCCTTGTAGGTAAATGGAATGAGGAAGTCTTTGAATGCCACCACTCCACAAGTGCAGTCATCATCGTAGTGTGACATCGAATGGGAGGCATGTAACAAATGTGACGTAGCTCGACCACATCTAGAAAATCTCAGTCCAATACGTTGAAACCACCAATCAAATCAAATAGATCACAGGGACATCGCTCCCTCGACTATAGTGGTTTAAGGACCACCTACAATTATTCAACCCACGATGTCAGGGATTCACTCTGAACACGCAAAATGAAATGAAAATGATGAATAAACTAAATTAGGGTTCCAAAAAGTCAATAGCAAAAAAATTGTAACAAAAGTGATGGATTTTTAGGCAAAATCAAAGAAGACAGGAAAGAGTGAGTAAATTTTGTCAAAACTGCTAGGAAATTTCAAAGGCGAGAAGTAAAAGTGAAGAACATTTTCAAGGGTGAAAATGTATCACAAGAGAGCCCAAACTGGTGAAAAGCATTCAAAAGCAAAAAAATAAGTCAAAGGCAATTTTCAAAGGTGCAAAATCAGGTCAAAGGCACAAATTTAAGTCAAGTGTGCGATTTTTTTGCAAAAGCACCTATTTCAAAATGGAAAATGTGCTAAAATCGAGGCAGTAGCACTAAAAATCTAAAACCTATGCTTATGACTTGTTGGACTTTAAGCATTAATTCTAGGAACATGGAAAAATGAAAACAAAAATTAAGAGAGTATACACAAGGGCACCGACGTTTACGGGCCATCCATACTCTTGAACCAAGTCTGAACGATGTGGGGCTCCCTAAATCCTAGGAATTTCTCCTCGACAACTGATAAAATGAGAAATTCAGAGGCAAGAATTATCTATAGGCTCAAAGTGAAAATGAGGAAATTAGAACCCTAATTACCTATTTTAACCCTCAAAAACCCTAATTTTTACTTAAGGAACCTACCTATGTTCAAATTAGAGTTCCCAAGAACATTGGAACGAACAACAAGGGACCTATAGAGCTAATTTTCATCTCTACACAATTGAACTAAAATAGAATAATGTTGTGAGCCTGACCTCAAAATTAAAATTTTTGGCCAACCTCTCGAGGGGGCAACTCAAAGTGCTACCATCATTCTGCTAATTGCCAGGGCATAGTGGGGCATAATTTTTTTCAAAAACTTGATCTTAACATCAAAATATTTGAAACAAAGCAACCCGTAATTTGTATCAAAGAGGGGCAAAATGTAGACATGTAAAATTGACCTAATATTTACCACACACTTTAAATGACATTCTTGCATCATCGATGTCATTATTATCAAATATCACTGTATTTCACATCAAATACATCAAAAAACCCTAAATTCCTCTATTAATTGAATAATATGACATTATTTAATTAATTCACTTTTTCATCATTTTTGACGAATTAGATAAATTTCATTTATTTAATAAAGCACCTAAAACCTTGATTTATGCTATTAATTGATTAATATGACATTATTTAATCAATTCACGTTTCATAATTTTTAAATTTTTTTTTTTTATTAGACTGCAAGAATCAGGTAACACAACCCCCTATAAACTGCAGTGCGCTTGGTAAACTTTTTAACATGACCGGCGGCGCTAGTGCAACACGCCCTCTGGTACCACGAGGGTGGGGGAGACTAGACCTCATGACCAACCTCCTGCAATAGGAAAGATTTAGCCAACCGAGCTAGGGCCCCAACCCACGTTTCATCATTTTGACAAATTAAATAAATTTCATTTATTTAATAAAGTCCTAATCTAACTTTATTCCTCCTAATTAATTAAATAACTCCAATTATTTAAATTACATCTCTAATTCACTTTATTCCCCTAAAGTCGATTGAATGATTAAAATCATAATAATTTAATTAACTCACTTTCCCTCCAAATTTGAACAATTTAAATAAACTATTCAAATCATTATCAAAAATTAAATCAAACTAATGCAACTTTGTTTGCAAAAGTCAAACTTGACTTGCACGTTCAACTCCAAAATGAATGAATGAATTAAATGAATTAATTAATCATTCTCAACCACTTTCCTGATTGAGCAAATTATGATTGCCTGACAGAGCAATCTATTTCTTGACTGATCAATCTATTTCTCACCATAGATTATTCAATCTATTCCTCAATCACACTAATTATGTAATCTATTTTGCACAAATTATGCCCATCCAAATCCTCTCAACATCTTTCGACTGTCGATCAATATATTTTACTACGTGATCCTAATCGTCCATTTCAAATCACAATTTGTATATAACAAACCTCTTTCCTCATAAAAAAGGATCTAAGAATCAACATCATTTACACAATGAAGTACTACTGAGATCATAACCAACATTAAAAATGCTTCAACACATTTCTTCGATCAACACACACACATCACATTAAAGCTTCTTGCACACAACAATGGAGGCTTCACAATGATATGAACAATTTGACATCTTGCGAATACACTCTGACATGGGATGGTAACATTTCATTTTGTTTTGAATTCATTGTGATAATTTTAGGATTTCATTGTGTGTTTTCAATAGCTTAGAAATCCATTTCTTGAGTGAGGGAATAGATCTCTAGATTAGTATTTTTGATCTAGATTAACTTCTATTTCATCGTATTTGTCTTGTTTATACATTACGGTTTTTCTCCCTCACATAGTACCTATAATATTTTGAACGCTCATCAACATCTTGAAACTTCCCCAATGACTTACCTAAAGCTTTGAAACAAGAATCAAACCAAAATTGAAGTAGAAGATTTCATAATCTTATCCAAATTAGAATGGTTGTAAACGATTTAGAGGTTGGGTTGAAGGAAAGATACCATAGTTTCAACATTAGAAAATGTTCCTCACAACTCCATTGATAATCACACATAACTGTGTGGCAATCTCAAACACTATAAAAATCCATCATAGAGAAACCACATGCACATGGGTAAACATGAAGATCACCATCCATAAATGGTCTTCGTTATGCCCCATTGTTTATTCACCAATTACTCCTACCTTTATGAGTAAATATGTTTTAATACATGATTATGTATTAATGAATGAGATGTATGAATATGCATTATGATGAGATTATTTTTTAAATGCTTTAATGATGTTTATGATATATATGATGAATATGAATTATCTATTATCAACTAATTTCATACATGTTGCACTAAGTTGGATGTAGGAAAGGTTCAAACCCTCCAATGAGGAGAGGGAGAGTATCACCTAGGAGAGGAAATTGGTATGGAAACCATTGGTATGTCTATCTGAGTAGAAGCACACACACACACTGCACTGGGTAGGGTAACCTTGTTGAGTCAATTTAATTTCAATGTCGGTATGTGTTAAACCAAGTTGATAGCTTTATTGTTGTTAGAAAGTAGGATGATTATCTTAAGTGTTTTGATCGTTTAGTTAATTTGAGTAAAAATGTTAAAACCCATGTAATGAGCATGAGATTTATATTGTGTAATGAATATATATATATATATATATATATATATGGATACACATGTATATTAAATATATATGTATGTATATATGCAATGGTGCATACATATGTACGTATGTAGGTATGAACATAGATAATAATGTCTATGTATACCCATATGTAGATATGTAATACGTATGCGAACATTCACACACACATATATTTATATATATATATTTTATATATCAATATATAGATATGTTATTATGTTTAAATAATGGTAATATATATACATATATATAATTAAATGAATATATATATATATATTAACACATGTATATATAATTGATTGAAATAGATAAATGAATATATGTATAATATATATTTAATAATAAAGAATATATATAAATGTGAATAATATTAAGTGCATATTATTGTTATTTTAAAAGATGTGATACAAGCCATACTTAATGGTGAAATAGGAGGATAGTTTATTCCCTTGAGTTAGGGTAAACACTTGAATAAGAGATAGTTGGACTAGTCCTAGGATTGTTACAAGTATGTAATAGGGTATTAAAGAGATTGGGTCAAACCTAATTGATCATTTAGATCAATATAAGTGTGTTATCACTTTTGAATGAAATCTTGTTTTATGCTATTTAAATCTTGAGGTCAAACCAAGATAAGAGTTTTCATAGGTCAATAGAGTTTCCAAGTCGAGTAAGGGGGAGGGGGAACTTACGACACTTCTTCTTTAGAAAGTGGAATTGATTATGTATCAAAAAATTGGCTAAAGTAATTGTAGAAGTCACTAAATACACTATGTCAGCTCACTGTGTGCCATGATTGCATAGCTAGTTAGGAGTGTCATGTATAGTTGGCGAGTATCCATAATTGTATGACCATATTAGTTATGTAGGACACACCACCATGCTCAGGTAGGAATTTTTAGAGGTTTCCATACCAAACTCTTTGTTGAAGGGTAGGGCCATTTTTCAATTAGGAAAATGTGCAAGGGACCACTTAAGTCCGTGGTTGGAGGAAAAATGCTTGGGTGATTCTCTCCCTCTTGTAGTCAATAGCCGAGGCTTGTGAAATAAAAGAAGAATAAGAAGAAGAAGAAGAAGAAGAAGTGTGATCCAGAAGTGGACATCTTGACCATTATACTCTTGTAAGCTATGAAATTGTAAATATGATCATGAATCTATTGTAATTTGTATTTGAAAGATGGGCTTCCTTTACTTGAAATTACGTAATGTTATGTGAAATGGTTTACTTCAATGTGCAATTATGTTATTGAAAAGAAAAATTTAATTTCCATGTTTTTGAGAACTTGAGTTATTCACAATTTGAGTTAAAACTTAGGTGAAAACAATAGGGTAAACTTCAAACATGTTATAGTCTCCATGTCTCTGAAATCCATTTGTGAAGGTCTTAGAGTCTCAGTCAAAGCCCTCTAAAATTGTTAATACAACCCCTCTCAAAAATTTAATGCTTCATTATTTTCCAACTCACACATTATTTCGTCTCTGAAAACCATCGTATGAGAGGCTTTGGCACTCTGAAGGGGTTGCACAGATTGATGGGGGTTTGTAGCCTGACCATTTCTCCCCACCATAAACTAAGATGGTGAAGCCAAAACTATCCCTAGGAAATGTCAAGAACCCCACCCAAAACCAAAGCAACATTTTTGTAGAGTATCATGCCCAATAGGAAATATCCCATCATCCAAATCACAAGGTGCCCTAGCATCGAAAGACATCTGTAGCTACGATGATATGAGACAGAGAATTATTTATTAAACTAAACATATGAACTATTTGGACAATAATTTTTTTATGAAAAAGTAAATAAATTTATTATTTAAATATAAGTAAAAAGTCAAGATAATCTTGTCTTCATCACTAAATTAATTCAAAATATTATATAGTATATATATTATAATTTTCTATTAGAATATTTTAAATATATTTTTTAAATTATATTTTACTTGATATAACAATTAAAGAAATGTTTAAAATGAAGAATGTCTTTGTTTGACTTGTGTAAAGGAAAGATATAATAACAAGTAATTAATCGTGCGAGAGGAAGAAAACAACCTTTGAAGAGTTCAAAAAATCCCTTCAAAAATTGTATAAATATTTTTGATAGAATAATCTATTTCAAAATATGTTTAAGTCAAAATAAAATTGAACAAAAACTTAGACAAATTTCATTATTTTAAATAATGAATAGTGAAGTCTAAGGTCGTAAAAAATGAATAAAG
>VCHN02005212.1:0-10098 GCA_007115665.2 Sequoiadendron giganteum
GTTAAGTAGAAAGGGAGATAGTAGCTAGGTAACATGTGTCAGGTCTACGCCCTAGCCTTAGTGTGTCGTTAGTCCTGATTCTTGAGTCATGTTTAACCTTATTAATGTTATTTGATTATGTTGGATGCTTTATTATTTAATCAATATTTTAGAATTATTGCATTGTTGAAAGTAGAGGTTATTTTAATATTAAGTGAAATTTATGCTTAGATGAAATATTTATGTTGATGATGAAATTGTATTTAATTAAATTTTAATTTATTTAATTAATTAAATTTATCTTGGGAAAGGTTGAATTTAATAATTAAATAATTAAAATTAATTAATTGAGCTTATTGAAATAAATTAAATTAAATTAAATTAAAAGAATTGAAAGAAAAGTGAAATTGCATTTGAAAATCAATTTGGGGTTTTCAAAAATGGAAAAAGGAAATAAATATCTATTTTCAATTTGCATGCGTTTGAAAATTAGGGTTGTGTAAGATATTTTTTGGATATATGTGAATTGCATGTATTTGATAAAAGAAAGGAAAATAGAAAAAGGAATTTTTGGAAACACTTGCAAAAGAAGGATTTGAAGCAATTTTGGATTGTAGAGTTTTTTGGAGAATAATTTGTTTGCAATTATCGAAGTTCTTGGATTGGATCCGTTGCACGTTTGAAGAATTTAAGGAATTCTTGGGAGGAAGCTTGCATCAGATATTCATCTTCTTCTGTAGCTTTGGATTCTAGGTTTTGTCTTGATTATTCATTTTGTATATTATTGTTTTCAAATTTGTTAAAATCAATTGTGAATTGGAAATTGTTAGATGAATCTATATTTAGATTTATTCAAATTTGGGAAATTGTTAAAATACATTGTAGGGTTTATTCAGTAAACAGGAAATGTTGGTTCAATGCTTAAATTAAACATTGGTTGAAATTTAAACACTTAGGTTTTGGAATGAAGTTTTTACCCTTGTAATTGTTCAGATTTGTTCTTCAAAAGAAAATCAAACCCTCATAGAAAACCTTCAGTAAAAGGGTCTGTTTGAATTTTCTTTATTTAGTTATTGTGAATTTTAAGGAATAGTGTTAAAAGAAATTTAATTTACACCTTTTTGAATTTAGAATGAAATTCTGGAAAATTTATCAATTTCATGATACTGGTTTTTTTTAAATTGTTTTCCCTATTTTACCAGTTATAATATTTTGTGTAAATATATATATTTATATATTTAATATGTATTATATTTGCATAAATATAAATACTTAAAACATATAAATATATTTATTATGTTAATTGTTAAGACTTAAATTATTGGCATGTTTTTGAAAAAATCGTCGTCAACACAAATTTCTAAAATTCTCGTTAATGGCGAAATTAATATTCTGTACCTATGTATTATGAAAATCTGAAATTTATTACAAAAGTTAAAAAATAAATAAATAAAAGTAAAGTTATTGGGGCCGCACCCATTGAACAGTGGGAGGGATCCTGTCATGGGACAGCACGCCCACCCTTTGGGGGACGCACTGTCACATGACAAGGTCGGCCCCCACGCGGCCTGTGGTGCGTCCAATCGGTACATAGTACCGCCGGCGCCCACAATACCTTGTCCGCAGGTACGGGGTAAGCTCGGCCCTTTATAATATTTTTTTTAATTCATTTTTTTTAAAATTTGTTTTGTTTTTTATATTTTTTATATTTTATATTTTATATTTATTTATTTATTTACTTAAAGTTTAATCTGTATTTGGAATTTAGAAAAAAATCATTATTGAATATATATACAGCAAATATATATTTAAATACTGTGTATATGGTTTATTAATTAATAATTATATTTTGTATGAATATAATATAAATATATATATACAGTAAGTATATATAAATATATTTTATATGAATATGAGATTGAGTTATTTAATTTAGTATTCTATTTTTTTTTTAGAATTATAGATTTGGTTTGATTAAATGGGGATGAGATTATCTTCAGTATTAAACAAATATAAATATCTAGATAATAGTCAGTTTATTTTTTTATTTATATTTAAATGTGTACCTGATTAAGAGTTTGCATCTATTATTTAATTTGTGAATATGAAAGAAGTGGATAAGTTAGTTAAGATTTCTGAAAGAAATATATCTTCCATGAATTTATTGATTTTAATGTAAATTTGATATCTTGTTTTGCAATATTGGAATTATCCTTTCTATATAAAAGTAAAGATAATTATTTTAGTTTATCATTTATCTGATTGAAGTAATTGACTATTTATTGAAAAGTAACAGATAAGAATATGGATTTAATATATCCGAATATAGCATGTTTCCTTGCTTGTGTTCTTTCGTTAATTAAATTCCCTTGTTATTGATTGCTTGGGAAAAGGTGAATTGTGTAATTATTGTAAAGTCTTCCAGTGTATGTGGGTCATTCCCATGTTAGTTGATGTTCATTTTTCCTTGGGTAGATTTATTTGAGTTGTTTTCCTCCAAGTGTTGGAGTGAGATTCTTTATTTGTCGTCTCCTAGTTTAGGAGAGACTGAGTTATTCAGTTCTATAACACTTGAGTCACCCTTGGAGTCTAGATTTGAGTAGTGAGTTATCCATTAGAGGAGTGGCTTTTGTTAGGGGCCGGAGCCCAAAGAGGTAAACCGGGTAACCTTCGAAAGTGTTTTTAAGAAATGATAATTAAAGCAAAGTACTTAGATTACTAGGATGCATTCACATTAATCAAGATAAAATTAGCCTCACTCGCAGACACAAGGGCTTGTTTAGACTTGGGGTGAGTGAGAAGGCCTGGAATGGCAAGGTCAACTAGCTTGTCCATACGAAAGGTAGTTGATTCCACTTGAGTGAGTATGAGGGACGGGATTCAGTTGAGGTCACCAGGATTACCAGAGCCTATGAAGGATGCCCAGAGGAGATCTCATGACGCACCTTGCGATGACACTCTATCTAGGATAACCTTGATTATATGTTGTGTGTATGGTTTCTTTAGCACACTTGATTTTATTATGTCTGGAAGCAATGTAACCATGTTAGTGTTAGATTTATATTGTGCATATGTATGGTTGAGTCAATTTGTTCAGTTAGTCAGCCTTTGGTTAGAGGTAGTAGATTTCTTGTCCATGTTGTATTTTTACTATCTCCTAGCATGGGGGGTGGGCCTTCGGGTACCACTAGGTTGGGTGGAACATGCACCAAAACCATTGGGTCCCCCTTTGTTCTTCATTTCATGGAAGCGAGACATCCGGTAGGACAGCTTGCGGATATTGTTATTCTCTTCTTGTACTATTATAATTCTTCTTGTTATCAGTTGTATTTACCCCTCTTGTTGTTATGAGGTGGATCTTGTAATTATTATACTTATGTATTTTGACTCATTTTGGGAATGAGGATTTTAATCTTGTAATGGTTTATGTAATGGAATTATGTGATGGTTAATCTATTCTTATCTTGTATTTACTTATGTTGAATGTATGTCATTTTTGAGTTATTTAATGTAATGTAATTTAGATGATGTATGTTAATGGGAATTAAGTAATCTCGATTATGTAGCCTTAGGGGAGGTTGTCAATTATAGGTGAACATGTATGTATAATTCATCTTAATAAAAAAAAAAATGATTAGTACGCATTTGTAGTGAATTGAAACTTCCTCTAGGGTTGCGTGGTGGGGCATTACACATGGTATCAGAGCCAAGGTTTAAACACTAGGTGCTCTGGGATTATGATGTACCCATTAAGCTTAGTTGCATAGGTTTTTAAGTGTAACTTGTCTAATACCCCTGTGTGTCTGTGTAGGAGTATGCCTCCTAGACGGACGAGGGAGAGGACGTGGACGTGGTTGGGTAGACGGTCAAGGGGAGAGTCAGCATGACTCACCACCTCATGTGTCACGTATACCAGAGTAGGAGGAGCATCAGGCTCCACAGATGGATCCAGGAGGTGGTGGTAGATAGTTAGATCCTATTAGGGTTGAAGCTGCGTGCAGAGCCTTCGAGGAGGCTATGGCTTTATTAGGACCGTGACATGAGGTACCTGTAGGTAACCCTGCGGTTGGGACAGTTACAGCTCAGTCTGATATGTTAGTAGTGAGCTATATGAGGGACTTGATTCAATCACAGCCGCCTCGATTTGATGGAGTGGGTACTAGTCTTGAGGCCGAAACCTAGTTGATAGGACTTGACCGATGTTTCTCCATGCACCCATTTGATAGTAACACCAAAGCACGGTGTGCTGCTATTCATCTCTGAGGTTTTGTAGCCACTTGGTGGAAGCTAGAGGAGCAGAAGCTCCATATAGACATGAGTACAGTATCTTGGGAGATCTTTCTGGAGAGATTTAGAGCCCGCTTTCTCTCCAATCATTGGCATCAGCATAGAGGCGACGAGTTCCATGCCATACGTCAGCTAGCCATGACAGTTGATCAGTATGAGAGGAGATTCTATGAACTTAAACAGTTCAGAGGAATAGGGGACGATGAGGGAATGCTAGTGTAGCATTTTATTAGGGGCTTAAACACTCGTATCAGTGGAGGTGTTCGGGTCTTTGAACCCAAGTCTATGGAGATAGCTATGGAGAAGGCACGGCTAGTGGAGGAGAACCTGACTATGGCATTGGGAGGTCATATAGGTGTTAGTATTGGTGGTGGTACATGAGTTGGGACTAGTGCTCGAGGGGGACAGACACAGGGAGCTGTGCCTCCTAAGACTTAGCAAGTATTAGTATAGGGTAGTCAGCAGCAGTCATTTTAGGGGAGACAGAAAGGTTTCCAGCAGGGACATGGTAATAGGAACTAGAGGCACATGAAGTGTTTCAATGCTAAGCAATCCGCTCAAAGTGCCTAGTCCACTTTTGGAGGTAGTGTATAGTAGTCTAGTGCACCAACAGGAGGCACAGGTTGCTTCTCTTGTGGTCAGCAGGGCCATATTGCTAGGATGTGTCCCAATAAGGGCACGTCGGGATTTACACTGAGACCAGCAGCATCAGAGCCGACAGTGGGAGATGCTAGCAGAGGACATTGTGTGTTTGCAATGGTTGATAACCGCCAGGCAGAGCACCAGGGTACCATAGTGGAGACCTATGCTATGTTACTGGGTAACCTTGTTACTTTTCTTTTCGATTCTAGAGCATCTGATTCTTTCATTTCATCATCGATCATGTCATGTTGCAGACTGGGTGTCGTAAGGCAAGCCGATAGGTGGCAGGTAGAGTTAGCGTCTGGTGCGAAGGTTGCATCACATTTTTTAGTACCTAACTGTAGGTTGGAGATTGGACCACTTTCCACTACCTTAGATCTTCGGGTTATACCATTGGGATCCTATGATGTTGTTATAGGTATGGATTGGTTAGAGGTTTACCGAGCAGTTATTGATTGTCGACGTAAGTCGATTCGGTGCATTAATGCATCTGGTGGAGAGGTGGATATTATAGGAGTTCACAGATCGATATCTTTGAGGATCATCTCAGCTATGCAGTTGAGGAGATGTGTTCGTCATGGATGTCAGTTGTTTGCAGTTACGGTTGAGGATTTGGGTTTAGGAGATGGAGAGGAGAAGGTAACTCTTGATAGTCATCCTGTTCTTCAAGAGTTCACTGATGTCTTTCCTGATGACATTCCAGGGATGCCACCGAGGAGAGATATAGATTTTAAGATTGATTTAGTACCTGGATCGGAGCCTATTTCATGAGCACCATACCGTATGACTACTCAGGAGCTGAAAGAGCTTCGTTTGTAGTTGGAGGAGTTATTAGAGAAGGGATTTATTCATCCTAGTGTTTCACCTTGGGGAGCACCTATCATCTTCGTGAAGAAGAAGGACGGTTCACTTCGGTTGTGCATTGACTACCAGCAGTTGAACAAGGTAACGATCAAGAATCGTTATCCACTTCCCAGGATTGATGACTTGTTTGACCAAGTCAAAGGTGCTACCATCTTTTCGAAGATAGACCTTAAGTCGGGCTACCATCAGCTTCGTATTTTTGATGCAGATATACATAAGATAGCATTTCGGACACTGTCTGGTCACTACGAGTTCACTATGGTACCATTCGGGTTGATGAATGTGCCATCTATGTTCATGAGTTTGATGAATGGAGTATTCCGCATGTACCTTGATAGGTTTGTTCTTGTGTTCCTTGATGATATATTGATATATTCCAGGACAGTAGAGGAACATGAGGAGCATTTGCAACAGGTTTTGCAGTGTTTGCAAGAAAACCAACTTTACGCCAACTTGTCGAAATGTGAGTTCTTTAAGTCTGAGATCAAGTATCTTGGTCATGTGATCTCAAGAGAGGGAATATTTGTGGATCCTTTGAAGATTCAAGCTATTCTTGATTGGCCTACACCCACGAATGTGATAGAGATTTGTAGTTTTATGGGGCTTGTAGGATATTACAGGAGGTTTGTGCAGGGTTTTTCCAAGATAGGTCATCCTATCACTTCTCTTCAGAGGAAAGGGAAGAGGTTTGGATGGTCAGAGCAGTGTGAGTCATCTTTTTAGGTTGTTAAGGATAAGTTGACTAGTGCACCCATTTTAGCGATACTTGATCCCACAAGAGACTTTGTGGTTTGTACTGATGCATCTTTAGAGGGCTTAGGTGTAGTCTTGATGCAGGAGGGATGAGTGATAGCTTATGAGTCGCGTAAACTTAAAGATCATGAACTTAATTATCCCACACATGACCTTGAGTTAGCGGCAGTAGTCCATGCATTGACTAGATGGAGACACTTCTTACTTGGGCACAAGTTTGAGTTACACAGTGATCATAGGAGTCTGCAGTATATTTTCACTCAGCCGAATCTTAACGCTAGATAGAGGTGTTGGATGGAGTTCCTTTGTGAGTATGACTTCGAGGTGAAGTATATTCAAGGGAAAGAGAACGTTGTAACTGATGCACTCAGTAGATGTAGGCATGAGATTTCCGAGATGACTCTTATGGTAGATTTACAGAGTCGGATTCTTGCTACTCTTCCAAAAGATAGTTGGTACCGGGATGTGAGAGCAGAGATTGAGGTGGGTAGACCTTTTGAGGGCAGATTTGCAGGATATTCACTTGAGTCAGATGGGTTACTTAGGCATTCTGAGCATATTTACGTTCCTTCAGTAGGTGACCTTCGATCTTTGGTTTTGACCGAGGCTCATCGTGCACCTTATTCAACCCATCCTAGGGTGAAGAAGATGCACGCAAATCTACACCAGTTGTATTTTTGGCCAGGGATGAAGAGGGATATTGTAGATTTTGTAGCGCGATGTTTGGAGTGTCAGTGGGTGAAGGCTGAACACCAACATCCAACAGGGCTTCTACAGCCACATCTTGTACCTGAGTGGAAGTGGGATATTATCTCACTGGACTTAATTGTTGGTTTACCCAACTCCTCGCGAAGACATGATGCCATTATGGTGATGGTTGATAGGTTGATGAAGGTTGCACACTTCTCACCTATGCGTGCTTCCTATAATGCATCATCAGTTGCTCGAGTGTTCATGGAGGATATTGTGAGGTTGTACGGTATTCCGCGTCGGATTATTTCTAATAGCGATCCATTGTTTACTTCAGCTTTGTGGACATCATTACAGCATGCTATGGGGACACAGTTGAACTTTAGTTCTACATATCACCCTGAGACAGATGGACAGACTAAGAGGGTTAATCAAATCCTCTAAGATATGTTACGCATCTATGTGATGGATCAGTAGACACGGTGGGAGGATTATCTTTATCTAGTGGATTTTGCATATAATAATAGCTACTAGAGTTCCATAGGCATGGTACCTTTTCAGGCCTTGTATGGACGTCCTTGTCGTACTCCTCTTAGTTGGGATCGATTGGAGGACAGATTGTTATTAGGACCTGATATGTTATAGGATATGGAGCAGCAAGTAGATCGGATTAGGGAGCACTTGGTGGCAGCACAGGATAGGCAGAAGAAGTATGTGGATGCGCATAGGGAGGATCATCAGTTTTCTATTGGCAACAGAGTATTTTTGCGAGTGCGTCTGTGAAAGAGTCCTATCTGATATGGAAAGGGTTCTAAGTTGGCGCCTCACTTTGTCGGACCTTTCGAGATACTCGAAAAGATTGGTCCAGTTGCTTATCGACTCACTTTGCCACCAGTCTTGCACATATACATGATGTTTTCCATGTTTCAGTTCTTTGACCTTATCATTCGGATGTTACTCATGTCCTTGATTGGGATTCCTTACAAGTAGAGGACGGGCAGCTAGCTTTGGAGCCCGTTGCCGTAATGGAGCGCAGAACGCTCGCTCTTCGAGGGCAAGATATTGTGCAGGTCAGAGTACAGTGGGATCCCAGGGATGATACTTCATCCACCTGAGAGGATGCAGTTAGGATGAGGGAGTTATATCCCTACTTGTTTGCAGGCTTCCAGGAGTAAGCCTGGTCTTTTGGGGGGAGAATTAACACCCCTCCGTTTTGCTTTTTGTGTGTTTGCTTTATGCTATGTTTGGGATGCGGCTACTATTATACTGGACACACCTGGTTGTTTGTGTTTTGATTGCTACTATTGAGCGACATTGATTATTGTGTGATGTGGATTATTTGACTATTGTTTCACATGCATTATGGATTATTGATGTTAGTAGAGTTAGCTTGAGATATTGTATTACATGATTTCTGATTATGATGTAATGTCGGTCTTTGATGAGTGTATTGGTGAAGAGGACGGTTTTGCATCACTTGCTTGCGAGCGCCCTGCAAATCCATGATTTCTTCTTCACGGTGTGTATTATATACTGGATATATTGTATTGTGTTGTTTACTTGGTTGCAGATTGCCGGTACATGACATCGACTCCACTTGGTTTCACAGGTTTGAGCGTGTCGATCGAACGGTTAAGTTAAAAGGGAGATAGTAACTAGGTAACATGTGTCAGGTCTACGCCCTAGCCTTAGTGTGTCGTTAATCCTGATTGTTGAGTCTTGTTTTACCTTATTAATGTTATTTGACTATGTTGGATGTTTTATTAATTAATCAATATGTTAAAATTATTGCATTGTTGAAAGTAGAGTTTATTTTAATATAAATGTGAAATTTAATCTTAGATGAAATATTTAAGTTGTTGATGAAATTGTATTTAATTAAATTTTAATTTATTTAATTAATTAAATTAATCTTGGAAAAGGTTGAATTTAATTATTAAAAAAATTAAAATTAATTAATTGAGTTTATAGAAATAAATTAAATTAAATTAAATTAAAAGAATTGAAATAAAAGTGAAATTGCATTTTTAAAAATCAATTTGAGGTTTTCAAAAATGGGAAAAGGAATAAATATCTATTTTCAATTTGCATGTGTTTGAAAATTAGGTTTGTGTAAGATATTTTTGGATATATGTGAATTGCATGTATTTGATAAAAAAAAAAGGATTGGAGAAGAATTCATGCACAGGAGAAAAAGAATTTATGGAAAAACTTGCAAAAAGAAGGATTTGAAGCAATTTTGGATTGTAGAGTTTGTTTGGAGAATAATTTGTTTGCAATTATCGAAGTTCTTGGATTGGATCTGTTGCACGTTTGAAGAAATTTCAGGAATTCTTGGGAGGAAGCTTGCATCAGATATTCATCTTCTTCTGTAGCTTTGGATTCTAGGTTTTGTCTTGATAATTCATTTCGTATATTATTGTTTTCAAATTTGTTAAAATCAATTGTGAATTGGAAATTGTTAGATGAATCTAGATTTAGATTTATTCAAATTTGGGGAAATTGTTAAAATACACTGTAGGGTTTATTCAGTAAACAGAAAATGTTGGTTCATTGCTTAAATTAAACATTGGTTGAAATTTAAACACTTAGGTTTTGGAATGAAGATTTTACCCTTGTAATTGTTCAGATCTGTTCTTCAAAAGAAAATCAAACCCTCATAGAAAACCTTCAATAAAAGGGTTTGTTTGAATTTTATTTATTTAGTTATTGTGAAATTTAAGGAATAGTGTTGAAAGAAATTTAGATTTTCACCTTTTTGACTTTGGAATGAAATTATGGAAAAAAATTTTATCAAATTTATGTTTCTGGATTTATTTATTATTCCTTCGATTTTACCAGTAATTTAATCCTACGAAAATAAATATATTTATATATATATAT
>VCHN02001332.1:0-23239 GCA_007115665.2 Sequoiadendron giganteum
GCAGAGAGAGAGGCTAAGGTTGTAGCCATGGCTGAGGAGGAGGCTAGAGCACGAGGAGACATAGCTGCTGTTGGTGAGAGTGGCATGGAGACTCAGACAGAGGCAAAGACTATGGCTGCAGCTGCAACATCATCCAGGAGCCTTAGACGCCTTCGTAGGAAGGATGTTGGCTCCACTATGCCATAGAGTCATAGAGTCATAGCTATAGAGTCATAGCTATTGTTTTGATATTTCATATTTGTGTGGAACATTTGATGTTATGGATTTCATATTCCATGACTTTTGTATACATTTGACTAGTTTTATAATCTATATATCTAAGTATGCTATTTCCTTCAGCAGCGCAACTACAATTTGTGTACTTTATACTTATGTGATCATTGTATACTTGTGTATGTGATCAAATTTGCTTTTATTTGTGTTGTATTCAATAAAGGGTGCTTGAAACGAGTTTTAAATCCTTAAAAATCTCTAAATTTCTAGGTTTTTTTCAACTTTTTTTCATTTTGCCGAGTCTGCGTAAATTCTAAGAGTCGAGTCTAGGAGTCAGGAGTCGAATTAAACTAGCGAATAGAGCGAGTCGAAGAGTCTCGTTATATGGTATATATACATATTTGTTAGCCGTAGACAATTGCATCACATTTATAGATTATCACTAATGCAACATATTATAAACTAGGAGGAGGAACATGGTGGGTCCGCCCGAAGCCATATGCCAAGCCCTTGAAGAGAGTGTATACCACACCCTCCCTCTTGGTGATTTGTACCTGCTTTCCCCATCCATGTTAGGACCTCGAAAGACACTTGCCAACCTGTGGGATTGGGCGGAGATCGCGAGTGGGCTCCCTTGGCTCTCACCACTACACCTCAGGCCCTACCTTGAGCGGAGGTCATAAGCCCCTACCACTGGCACCTCTGGCCCTTTCCACATGTTGGATTACAGGCAGTCAAGCAATTCTGATTTTATTTTAATAATAATAATAAGTTCCATATAAGTAGTATGCATGGTGTAGTTTCCCAATTATGTGCCAAATTCAAACATCTATCATTTACCTATTATAGAGAGTAAAAGCTTAATATGCAAGTTAAATAGTGAATAACAGGTGTTGCAGATTTATACAGACTCAGGATATCATGACAGATTAGTAGCAGGTCGATAGAAATGACATACGGCATAAACCCGATATTCAAATAAGCAGCCATCTATAGAATATACAGAATGGATAGAGATGTTCAATAATAATGGCAGAGATGCACCTGTGTGTGAATAAAGTCTGTCTTCCCAGAGATATAGATATATAGATAACTGCTGCTATGCTATTGCTGTGCCTGGAGACTACATGAGTTTCCTCTTAGAACCATATATTCCTCTAGTCTTCAGGTTTCTGTCTTCTGTACTGAGTTATGTTCTTTGTTACAGATCGATGCCTTCTCTACTTGCATCCATCATTCTTTATACCCTCTCTTGTTTGAAGGACGTGATCTTTCACGACACAGTTTTGTCCAAAGGGTGTGATTAAGGTTATTGCATAAAAGAATATTAATGTTAATTAATATTATTCTTTTAAGTGATCATTTATCTTCCTTTACAGCCCGCACCCCTTGGTGGTTTGACCCGATGCATCCAAAAGGTGACTCTTCCTTCACATAGTCATCTCTTATCATGATTGCGTTCTTTTCAGGAGTCGTGTCTTATTCAGTTCTATCCTCATGCTTGTCGATGTGTTTTTGTTAGCGCCTAGGTGTCTTATGAGTGGCAGAAGATCTTTGGGGACATGACATGCCCCCTTTCATAATAGATATGTCTTTTCAAACAATAGTGTCCTTTCAAGAATCCTTAATCGCATCTTTTCATTTTAATTAACTCCTTTGTATTTCCTGCCTTTTAAAATATGGATCACAGCTTTTAGGATGTAAATTGATTGCTACATAAAAATGGGTCACTGCTTTTTGCTGCCTTAATAATATTAATATCATCGCCGCCTTTGAAATAATCATCTTGCTTTTGGTTTTTGTCTTTTTCTGATTTTTTGTCTCTTGTGTCTTTTGTCTCTTCCTTTCATAACTTTTAACATTGCACATAATGGATCGTACTATTGCAGCCTTTATATATTAATTTTTATTTACTTTATCACCGCCTCTTCTTCAATCATTTATTCTTTAAGCATAATACCCATTGACCATTCAACTTAAATTATGTATAACATTAATTATCCTTTATGAGCACTTCCATTAGTATAATTGTTAATCTTCTTGCTGCTTTCCTACATCAATGTCTTTAGCATATACCTGGACAAAGCCTTTCAAGAATAATTTGCAGCTTGTACTTTGACCAATATATTTATCTATCATGGTATTTGAAACCTATAATGTCCCCTTTTTAGCTCTATGTTTTTCAGTGGTCAATAGCCCATTTTTGGAGTCCCGTGGGCTACTCAGAGACATTTTTAGGGTTTCCTATTTTCTTGGAGGTATCTTTTAGGTTTTTCAGGGGCTTGTTGCGAGAGTTTGTCAAAAGGGTTTATGGGTCTTTCTGGGTTTTCAGAGAGCTTTAGTGTGTTGTTACATGCATTTTCATCAGTGGCTATTTCTAAACTTACTATTTTTAGTAAGTTACGACGGCTACTCGGATTGTGCTCAAATGGTGTTTGGAGTCACTTACTATTTTTAGCATTATGCTATTTATAGTAAGTGCTATTTTTGACAGTATGGTTTGGCAACAGTTTAGCACTCAGTTTCTATTTTTGGTAGTGTAGTAGTGCAATTTGGGCAATGTCTTCTCCAACATTCTTGGAGCTCAAAAAGGAAAGTTTAATATGTTATTTTTTAATGTTACTTTTTGGCCCCACACCTAGGCTTTATAACTTTAGTTCTTAAATGTGGGCCTCTTATGTGGACGACAATATTGGAAGATTATTGCATTTTAAAAGGTTTAATATTTCCAAGTAAAGTTGGACGCCAAATTTGATAAGTCAAAGAGATTTTAATGAATATTATATTACTCCTCTTTTGGGCGGCCCTTTTTGGAGGGAATTGAGAATTTAAACTTTTGGGTTTGAGCTTATAAATACACCCCATCTCCCTCTCATCTGGTTATCCAATTTTATCATAATGAAGTGTTGTTGAAATCATTTCAGATTCTTGTTTCGAGGTTAATAAACCTCCTAATTTTTCTTCAGTTTCGAGTTTGCAAGATAACTCCTAGCTGAACAGTGGATGCTTATTCATTTAGAGGTCGCAAATTGAGCTTCAATGGTGATGGTTTCTTTCATACTTTCAGTTCTTGTGGGTTTTGATGTTTTCTAATATTTTGGTGTGGGTGTGAATTAGTTTTCAATTTGGTGTTCTTTTTGGAGTGTTTTTATCAGTTTCATGTTGCTGGTTTATCTATGGCCGATTCACATTATTGCTCATTCTGACTGGAGAAGACAAGATCTTTTTGTGGGTATTGGCTTAACAGTTTTCTCATGCTAGGGTGCCCATTCCTGCCAAGTTTGGTGATTTTAGATAGAGAACCTGATTTTTAAAAGCAAGTCACCCTCCTTGGGGACTGTACACCTTGGCTGGGAGTGCATTGGGATGTGTGCTTGAGTTTCTAAGCCAGTTTTGTGTTGTATGGTTGCTAGGACTTGGATGCCTAGCTCTTTGGCATCATTTGCAACAAGTATGAGGTGATTTAGAAGTGTGGTTGGAGAGATATGGACATTTGATGGGGTGCTGGTTGGTGTTTGTGCATGTTGTTCTTCATATTAGTTTGCTGCTACAAGAAACTCAGACCTGATATATTCTCCTTACTTGCTTATTTCATGATGCCTATTTATTGTTATGATGCAGGGATTGATTCTTGACCATTGGGCTCTCATATTTTCTTGTATATCTCATGTTATATTGCTTCAGACAATCATTGTAACGCTGATTTGGTAGAACCAAACAATTTTCTTCTTTCATGTTATTTGGCATACTTAACCCACTTCTCAAGTGGTTGCTCTCGTTGAAAAGTGGTTGAGCCTTTTTTGTTATGTACTTCACTCCTGCTGAATAAGTGGTTGAGTTAGATATTTTCTTTTCTTGATACCTGTTGAAAAGTGGAAGTGGCTGGTCTCACTGCCAAGTTCTTTACTTTCTTGTTACCCACTGAAAAGTGGAATTGGCTGGTTGTTCCGCCAAGTGTTTGTGTTCTCTATTGGATGGCTTGCCGCCAATAGCTTACTTGTTACTTCTAGCATTGATTTTACATTCGAATCCCCTTACACCGTATGCTCTCACCTTGCCCTCTCTAGGATTTGGGTGATCAGAAAGTGAAGGGTTGCTTTCTAGTTGGATTTAATTGTATTTTGGCCAATGCTAACGAGTGCAAGCTATGTGAAGTTTTGGAAAAAATAACGGTGGCATTTTACAAAACCACCTTAAAGAGATTGTCATCAATGTTGTTAGCAATAAATCCGTCTACATAATGCAATGTCCTAGTCTTATCTTTATCTTCATTCAAATCTGATCTTTTTTTTTTAAACTCCTTAATAGTTTGCATAGCTTTTTCATCACTTGTGTCAATGCATGAACTCATTATAATTCCTCCAAATATAGATGCAATATCAATGTTGCATGAAGTCGACCATCTTTTGACAATGATTTCCTTTTTGCCCACATTTGGCATCAATGATAATGATGGCAACTAATCTTTGCTCTTTAAAATCTTTGACATCATTGGCAATCAGTCCAACAATCTTGCTCATACACTTGACATCAATGACAACATTAAATCGTCTGTATACCTTTGACATCAATGACAATATTTCCAACATCCTTAAATACCATTATTCCACAAGGTATTTTGGATGGGGGACACTGTGATGTCCCCACTCTAGTCAGTCACCTGATGCAGTGTGTTAGCCTTTTCTTGGACCCTTGTGGGCTAACTGGTTTGGTTAGAGGGTCAGTGGTAACTTCTGGAGAGTTCGGTCTATTTCATTTTCTGAGATCGTGGATGGGCTCATTGCGTGCCTTGGCAGTACTGGAGTCTGAGTTGCTTCTGACGGCACTGGATTCGGTGAAGTATGGAGGGAGATAGGCTTACTTAAGTGATTTATTAGAGATTGACTTTAATATTTCTAATTTTCACTTAAATAAGTTTAAAGTGAATATTTTATTGTATTTCTTTTAATTCACTAAAGGAGGTGCCAAAAATCAAAGAGAAACTATGGAAAGTGACTTTAGTTTGTATTCCATAAATTTAAATGTCCCAAAACCCTAAAATGTACGACCTCTTTAGGTTTTGACTTCCTTGGTTATAAAAGAGACTTGGGCAATGAGAAACATATATTTTTTTGATCATTTCAACTTTGCCTTAAGGGTTTTCTACTTTGCTTCCTTCCTGTGATCAGGTTGTTGCAAATCCACCATTGGAGAACGAAATCTCTTCAGTGAGCGCACTTTTGAGGCTGTGAGAGATCAGCTGAATTGGTGCTGTTTTAAAGAGCTTCATTTCAAGAGTTCTATAATGTTTCAACAGATTTTTGGAGTGTTCTTCATCAGAAATCAGAGGGTTTGATTGTTGGTGTTCTTCCTTCAGCATAGCAGGCATCAAAGTTGTTTGGGCGTACCTTCTGCAAGGTTTTCTGATTTATTTTGGCTTGAGGGGCATTGGATTTGAGCTAAGGCGCGTTTCTTCCTTGGAGAAGCGCCTAACTTCTCAAGGGTTTATCTTCCTCATCTTTAGCACTTTGTATTCCCTCTTCTATAGCTTCAATTTCATAGTTGGATTCAGACCTTGTTTCATCCTATTCTGAATCTTGTCAGATTTTCATGTATAGACTGACAAACTGGCTTCATTTCTTAATTAAAAAAACTGGGGGCTTTCGGGTATGTTTGTATGTTTTAAATCCATTGTTGATGCAAATAAATACCTTCTGCAATTTCAGTTTGAATAGAATAGCTCAAGTTTTCATTCTATGAGCATTTATATGATGCGCCCCTTCTCTTCTGTCTATTAAAATTTCTCTAAAAAACTCAAAAACACAAATACTCTTAAGAAAAGACAGGTTTTGAACAGTGAGCTAGCTAGGCTCATCACAGTGGTATCAGAGCTCTGATTCTGCCAGCTTGTGGAGTTAGAAAAAAAATTATGAAGTCACACCGGGAGGGTTATGACAGGTACTATTCTCGCAGGGGCCCTAGAAATCAAAGAGGTGATGATAATCCTTTTCCAACATTTCCATTTGAAGAACAGGAGGAGGAAATAGACTTGGACAATATGCCCAACAGGGAAGGAGAAAGTTCTCACAGGAACAATGAGGATTTAGAAGCTCAAAATGTGCTAAGAGGTATGGTTGCAGGCCAAGAATAGGTGGCGGACATCCTTGAAAAGCTTAGCACAAATGTAGAGAACTTAACACTTCGGAGAGGCCAGCATACAGGGCATAATCATGAGGGCAGTATCCATCGTGCACCTCATAGACCCATTGTTCCAGATCGCACTTTTAAGAGGGCAACATGTCCTACCTTCACTAGAAATGATCCAGAGGGTGAGGAAGAGGTTGAACAGGGTGGTGAGATTAGCTTTACAGATAACATTGTGTATTTGCATGATGAATGGGATACATTACCACCAAGAGTTAAGGAGCACCTTAACTTTGACAGATTCATGAATCAGAGGTGTGATCACAACAGAAACAGGAATGACAAAAGACCTAGATACCAGCACAGTGATCTTAGACAAGCTACCAACAAACTCACCTTGGTGAACTATGACGGCAGTGGTAGAGTCACAGCACGTGCTTGGGTCAGCAAGTTAGATACATTCTTGTCTCTATGTCCCATGCCCGAGGAGGATGCCATTAGATTTGCAGCATTACACCTTGATGGCGTAGCTCATGATTGGTGGATTCATGGCATGGCTACTCTTCACCATGATCAGATTACTTCATACCAGGAGTTCACAGATAGACTGGTAGAGAGGTTTGACAAACGTGACCCCGAGCTATTTTTCAGAGACCTAGCACAGCTGAAACAGCTAGGTAGTTTGGAGTCATATATTGGAGAGTTTCAGAAGTTGTCAGTTATGGTTACAGGCATTTCTGAGAGGAGGCTAATCATACTCTTTATTGAGGGACTTTTTGAGCCTATGAAGGGATGGATCAAAGCATTTGATCCACCAACATTACAGGAAACCATGAGGAAAGCTTGCAGCATGGAGCTCTCTAATCCTCGAAAGCAATTTGGCACCAAACCTTCTACTTCTTACAATGAAAATAAATCTGATTCGAAAAGAGCTGATAATGCTGATCAGAAAAAGAAATATACAGCACCTTTGGATTGGGAAACAATGAATGATCTACGTAGAAGGAAACTTTGTTTTTACTGCAAAGGCCCTTATGACCTTACTCATGATTGCCCCCTCAAACCTAAAGGGCAAAACAGGAACATGGAGTGGTTTTATGAGGGAGAAAAAGTGACTGATTTTTCTGATCAGCAAGCTCCAATTTATGATACAGATGGAGAAGAGTCAGAAGATGAGGCTGAAATTGTAGTAGAAACTGAGTTAAAGGAGGCTCATTTATCCAACATGCAAAGAGAAGGATCCTTTAGACTCCGTGGGGTCTTGGCTGGTCAAAGAGTCATATCCCTTTTAGATACAGGTGCAACTCACAATTTTATTGACTCACGTTTAGTGGAGAAGAGAGGAATTCAAACTCAACAGTTTGAAGGCATTAGAGTCAAGGTTGCTGATGGATATACTCTCAATTGCGAGAGGATGATTTCAGACTTGCCTTTGAAACTCAATAACTATGAGTTTAAGGCAGATTTTTATGTTGTGAACATGGGAGGAACTAATATAGTTCTCAGCATGAAGTGGCTTCATGCTATAGGAGAGTTCACACTCAATTTGATCGACATGGAGATGAAATTCAAAGTTGATGGCACAAAGCATGTTCTTAAAGCCATCAAGGACAGCAATGTGAAAGAAATCTCACTCAAAAGAATGGAACGTTTGGTTCGACATGACATGGTAGATTGGGTTGCTGAATGCAAGTTAATGCCTTCACAGTTGGATCAGCAAGCTTCCTCTTACCATCCTGATGTACAGAAACTCAGAATCAAACATACAAAGGTTTTCAGTGCAATCCCACCAGGTAGACCTCCTGATAGAGGTATTGAGCACATCATAGAGCTGGAAGAGGGCACAAAACCTATAATGATCACTCCTTACCGGCACCCCAAACGCTTGAAAGATGAAATTGAGAAAACCATCAAAGAACTGTTGGCTATGGGGCACATTAGGCCGAGTAAGTCACCCTTTGCTTCATCAGTTGTCTTGGTGAAGAAAAAGGATGGTACACTTCGAATGTGTATTGATTATAGAGTGCTGAACAAGAGAACTATAAAGAACAGATATCCTATTCCGCGGATTAATGAGTTGATAGATGAGCTTCATGGAGCTTGCTACTTCTCAAAGATTGATTTGAGAACAGGCTATCATCAGATCAGAGTCCGAGAGGAGGACATAGAGAAAACCGCATTCAGATGTCACTGTGGACACTTTGATTTTTTGGTTATGCCTTTCGGTTTAACCAATGCTCTAGCTACATTTCAGTCCACTATTAACAGGGTTTTCCATCCTCAACTGAGGAAACATGTGTTGGTATTCTTTGATGACATCTTAGTTTACAGTAGATCATGGGAAGAACACATGGTTCACCTAGATGAGGTTTTGTGCATACTTGACAGGGAGTCCTTGTACGCCAAGGAGTCCAAGTGTGCGTTGGGCATGGTTGAGCTTCTTTATTTGGGTCACATTATCAGTAGTGAGGGAGTTAGCATGGATCCAGAGAAGGTTCGAGCTATTATTGGTTGGCCTACACCTGAGACATTGACATAGCTCAGGGGTTTTGTAGGGTTATGTGCCTTATATTGTCGGTTCGTTAGTGGATTCTCGCGGCATGCTACGCCACTAACTGATTTGACTAAGAAGGGTGCATTTTTGTGGACACCATTAGCACAGGCGTGCTTTGAGAAGTTCAAACTTCTCATGACTTCATGTCCAGTGTTGGCTTTGCCGGATTTCACCAAACCCTTTGAGTTACTGTAATGAGCCTAGCCTAAGCTGACTCAAAAACTCTTCTCTGTTCTTTTGTAATTTTGTCAAATAGTTCTTTTGCAAACTTTCAGCTTGCTGGTCTGAGTTATCAGTCTGACATAAATGCTTGTAGTCGATGACAAATGCATAGAAATGCTTACAAATGATTTCTATAGTGTCTAAGCTATAGTCTTAATGCATAAATGACTTATTTTCATCCTTTACCATGCTCATAAATGATTTCTATATGCAAAATTTCCACCTACAGCCAATTGACTTTTTGACAAACAATTGGCATGCATACTAAAATCTGAATTTGAGTAATATGGAAATGCTTATTGAAAACTTATTAACAACCAGCAACCTGTATCTCCAATTTACAATATTAAGATTCAATACAATACTCATTAAAGCCAAGACTCTTGGCAATTGTATCGACTTCTCCAAATTATAATAATGCTGGTAAATGCATTCATCTACAGCTGCAAACTAACATAATCTATGCAAATATGACTCTAATCTCATACTTTGATTGAAACTACAAAGCTTGAAGGCTGTCTGGGACAGCATAAGACTTCTACAGCATGACTGACCTTAACAATGCAAGACTAAAACAAACAAGGAACCTGATGGTATGCTGACAGCAGACTTCAACTGGTCTGATGCAAATCAGAATTATACTGTAGCGCGGGTACTGTTCCCGAGGTACTGTAGCAAATCACTGTTCATGCTACTGTACGCGTCACTGTAGCGCGGGTACTATTCACCTCCAAATCCTTGCAAATTTGAATTATACTGTAGCGGAACTGTTCACGCCACTGTAGCAGCAATACATTAATTTTTGATTTGCAAAGTAAACTCCTGTAAACTTCTATGATTCTTTGCCGATAAAGCACAAATGAAAGGATTGAATTATCCTCTCCTCAATTGCAACCCTTCAAGAGATCTTTCACTCCCTCAGTTATGCTATCAATAGGAAGTTTTCGTTTCCTATGATCAAAGAAGAAAATTGTAAAAGCCCTAGGCTCCACAATAAAAATTCAATCAAAATAATATTCATCAACTGGATGCTGAGAATGAGCTCTTGCCTCTCTTTTTATTCTTTCCTTCAAATAGCCAAACACCTTCCTGGCCAATGTGGGATAAAAGATTTATTCCCACATTAAATTATTCACTTAACACACATTATTATATTAAAGTGACTTTATTATTATAAAGTTACTTTATAATTTTATAATAATATTAAAATATTAAATAAATCACTTAAGTCACTTAAACTTTAATATCTCTTGATGTACTTGTCCGATTGCTAAGCCGTCTGAGCCAGGAGTCGACTCTCCCTGTTCTCCATGTGATTGGATGCCTGTCTAAAAATAGAAACCCTGAATAGTGACTTACTATAAATAGTAAGTACGTGAAATTGAGTCTAGAAACAGCTGCAAAGGCCCAATCAAGGTCGACACTGTCAATATGCTCTGCTTAGTTGTCTTTCTATTAATAGGAACCCTGACTCTCCCAAAATAGTAACTTACTATAAATAGTAAGTGTGCCAGTCTGAGTCAAATAACTTGTGCAAAGGCCAAAACCTGAATCCAGCTGAAGAGTAATGTCTCTAAAGCACTAGTAACTGCCACAGAAGACCCTCTATCCATAACTGTTAGCCTACGAGGGTCAAATGATAGGCTAATCCTTACGAACTCTGATGCTCGCAAAAATGGGGACATTACAGTCCGCCCTCCCTAAAATTGCTTGTCCCTAAGCAATCTCCACTGCAAAGAAACTCCAATCCTCAAGAGGCCCAAAAGAGGAATTGTGAAATGTCCCACACATCCCTAACCGACTCCTGTAGCACCAGCATAAACATAGTTGCGCAAAATATCCTTGGATCCCAAACCCGGAATGGAAGTCTGCCATGCCTAATACCCTCCGACTTCCTCTGTGCTACTCTGATCTCAACTTCACCATGCCAGAAGTGGTGAATCAATACATTGGGACCCATCCAAAACATAGTACCAATCCTGTCACCACCTGGATCCCAATATAATCTGTACACACATCCAACCATACTGTGGGAATATGAACATCGGAAAGTATTTGTATCACAACAACTATCTCCATCCTCTGGTAGACTCCCATGGATGTGCTGACTCTGCAAGTAATTCCCCACAAATGACGAACTCAGGGGCTTGCAGCTACTGACTCCATCTACTGAAGATGGTGAATACCCCTCCCACAAAGGATGGTATAATCCCGGAGCCAATCCACACCGATGCATCATCAAGTCCTCCGTGTGTGGATCAAAAGAAAAGTGATGATCACTCCTCACTGTGTAGTCGCGGTGAAATGCTCCAACCTCTGTCAATGGCTCATCACTAACAACACTTGAATCAAGCAGCTGATCCCTCTGACTCTGAAAAACAACAAGCTGGCATCCAAAATCAGCTGCATTGAATGAAGTCACAGATTTGCTTCCAAGAGAGGGAAACAAATCTATATGAGAGCCATACTCCCAACTGGATGACACTCTGTGAGTCCCTTGTGAAGATGATGGAGTAACGTCGTGTACTAACACACAACTCTCAGGAAAATCCACCATAGCCACACAAGAGCTGTCAACTATCGAACCTGCATCATTTGTCATCGTATTGACCACAGGAGAACCTGATGTAACATGTGGTCCTCTGCTGCTCTCAATCCAAGTACTCATCCCAATTGAGTCATCTGCCCCTGTATCTGGCATGGATGTTACCACATCCTCTCTACAACCCGTGGATATATGATCCTCACTGACTGTAGGAACCCTTGTTTCCCCGTTTTCACTGTATCTAACTGTTTTTATGATTTTCTGAAGGTTTTTGATTTTTTTTTATTGTTTTGTGGTTTTTGACGTTTTTTGCATAAAATATGAAAGATGGCGATTTTGATAATAAATGCTATAAAATCTAGATAAAATGCTAAACTGACAATATGGATAAGAAATGCAAGTTCTATTGAAGGCGCATCTTTTATTGTTTAGATAGAATCAATACAATAAGGATCTGATAGCATGCAATAAAGAAATAGCAATATTTTATTGAAAGAACCTGGTAATCAGCAACTGCAAATAACCGGTACGGCTGCAAATAAACTTCTTCCTCCCTCCTTCTGAAGTTCTAGGATCATGCCAGGGGTATAGGCGCACAAGCCAGAAGTGAAAGACTGATCCAAAAGTAGGCGTTTTGCCTCAAGGAAAGAATACGCCCTTTTTGAAGGTGGTACGGCCTGGTACACAGCAGCAATAAATAAAATTGTACGGCCCTTGTGAGAATCTCCAGGTTTGATGAATATAGGCACCTCTGTGCAATAACTCTTCTGAATAAAAAATATCTCTGATAACATCTGAAGTTTGACTCAATATGAAGCTCTGTAATTTCTCCTGAATGAAGAAATCTCTCAGCTGCAATAGATCAAGTGTTATTTCACACCCTCTGAACTGCTTCGATGGAGATGGCTCGTTCCCCAAAGAATTTCGAACTTGAAACCCTAAAGCTTCTTGCTCAGATCAAGTTGATCAATTTTCAATTCACAATAATCACATAATAGGCTCGATTCCCAATGCAAAGCCTACATCTCTTGAAAAGTGTGATTTCCACAAAGATAGGGAATCATAAAATATTCGACTTTTAATTCTTTTAATCTTTCCATAGTCTCAGCCAAATTTTTATAATAAAATATAATTGTCAATTTGGCCCCTTCTGATGATGGCGACCCCCTCAATTAAGAATCACTTAAGTTATAATATAATATTATAACTTTATATTATAATCATCAAATAATTAATATTTAATTAACACAATTAAATATTAATATCTCTCTCGTTATTCATCCGATGACTGATCCGTCTGAAGCTGACGAATACTGAAATGATTCTGAACACTGCCAAAACCAGACTGCTAAAAATAGCAGGGGTCCCACGCCAACTGCCAAGAACTGCTAAAAATAGCAACTTCTGCAAGAAGTCTTCGAATGAGCCTGAACGAAAGCCAACTGATCAAACTCTGCCAACTGAAGCTGAGCCAAGCTCCAACGTGACCCTCTATCCAGTCTATCAGCCTACGAGGGTCGTATGATAGGCCAATCCTGTACTCCGAGAGATGTCACTGAGAAGGGGACATGACAGTCCGCCCCTCCTGAAATTGCTTGTCCTCAAGCAATTGCAATGCCGGATGCTGCAGAATATCCTCGCTCTTCCATGTAGCATCCTCAATAGGCAAATCTCTCCATTTCACCAGATATTCCCTGATAGTCCTCCGACGCAACTGTCTCTCCCTGTACTCCAGGATGGACTCAGGTACTAAGATCAACTTTCCCTCATCATCCAAGGGAGGTAGAACTGCAGATGGTACCACACGATGTCCCAACGCCTTCTTGAGGCGTGATACATGAAATACATTGTGTACCCTGCTCTCTGCTGGAAGCTCAAGCTCGTAAGCCACCTCGCCAACTCTCCTCAGAATCCTGAAAGGACCGTAATAACGTGGCTTAAGCTTCTCTGACCCACTCTTCCTAAGAGTGGACTGACGGTAGGGCTGCAGCATGAGGTAAACCATGTCACCAACCTCGAAATGCCTCTCCGTCCTCTTCTGATCCGCATACTGTTTCTGCTGATTTTGTGCCTTGGCTATATTTTCCTTGAGAGCCCTCATAGTATCCTGACTCTCCTGCAACCAACCTCCTGCACTCGGCACTCTACTGTCGCTCAGTAGCAAATCAAGGAAACTCGGCGCCTCATACCCGTACAACGCCATGAAAGGGGACATCTGAATGGTCATATGGAATGTCGAGTTATAGCAATACTCACACAAATGTATCCATTTGACCCATGCCTTCTGCTGCCCCGCAATGTAGTTTCTGAGATATCCTTCCACCCACTTGTTCACAATCTCCGTCTGCCCATCAGTCTGCGGGTGGTAACTAGTGCTCGGAGTGAGCTCGGTCCCACAAAGTCTGAATACCTCCTGCCAGAAGTTACTCAGGAACCGACTATCTCTGTCGCTCACGATGCTCCGAGGCAACCCATGAAGTCTGAATACCTCGCGAAAGAATACCTCTGCTACCTGTGTAGCTGTATAGGTCGTGGTGATCGGAAAGAAGTGGGCATACTTCGTAAGCCAATCCACAACCACATAAATACAATCTCGCCCCTGGGCTTTAGGCAAGCCCGTAATAAAGTCCATCGACAGGCATTCCCACTTCCTGTCAGGAATCGGAAGTGGCTGTAGTAAACCTGTCGGGTACGTGTTCTCCTGCTTGTTCTACTGACAAACAGGGCACTCACGCACGTATTGAAGAACATCCACCTTGAGTCCTTTCCACGTGAACCTCTCCCGTATCTGCCTGTAGGTTTTGAAGTATCCGGGATGTCCTGCTGTAGGCATGTCATGAAAGGCTCGCATAACAATGTTCTTCACCTCTGACCCTGGGATCAAAAATATCCTGTTCTTGTAAATGATCAAGTCATTTACAAGCGTATACCTGGTATCAACTGCTGATCCCTCAACAATGCTAGAGGCCCAACTATCCTTGGCATACTCTGCCACTATCATATGCCTCCAATCCTCTGAGATATGAACCATAGTGCTCAAATACGGTCTACGTGAAAGTGCATCAGCCACTACGTTTTGTGTACCTTTGATATATGAGATATCAAAATCATAAGCCTGCAACTTACTGACCCACTTCTGCTGTCTATCATTGAGATCTCGCTGCCCCAAGAAGTGTCTCAAACTGTTATGATCAGTTTTAATGCAAAATTTGCTGCCAACAAGATATTGTCGAAACTTTGCTAAGGCATGCATAATCACGAGCATCTCCTTATCATATATGCTATACAGTCTCTCTGGTCCTCTGAGCTTGCGGCTCTCATACACAATCAGGTGCTTGTCCTGCATAAGCACCGCACCAATGCCCTCACCTGATGCATCGCACTGAAGCTCGAACGGCTTCGTAAAGTCAGGTAGTGCCAAAACAGGGCATGTGGTCATCAACTCCTTGAACTTCATAAAACACTCCTGTGCCTCAGAAGTCCAAACAAAAGCCCCCTTCTTCAGTAAATCTGTCATCGGGGCTGCATGTCATGAATAACCATTCACGAATCTAAGGGTATGTTGTGACCTTTTTTTCACACATTACCATCAAGATGGGGACCCCCTAAATTTTGCTCCATTCTGGTCTTTTGGCTTTGGTTCGCTCTCTCTCTGGTCTCTGGTCCTTCCGGGGATTGTCCCGTTGTTTGACCCGGTTGAAATATTGGTCAAGTCTGTGTAATTAGGGTTTTCATCCTTCAGCTTATTTAAGGTCAGACTGAGTTATAAAATTGAAATCTAAGCTTAGAGCAGCAGTCAGAAGACTTCCAGCAGAGTCCCCCTAAATTTTCATGTATTCCGGCAACTTACTATTTTTAGTAAGTATTCAACTTGGGACTATTTTATTGAGATTTTGGAATTCTGTCAGTTCCACTGCATCCGGGTAACATCAAGCTGTCTACACGTAAATTTTGAGCCAGATCAGACGACTTACTATTTTTGGCATTTCAGGCTTTAAGAGCCAAATTAGGGTTTCTACATGAGCTTTTCAGATGCATGTCTGGAGAATCCTTCTGGGTTTTCCAAAACCTTCGCAGTGATGTAACATGCAAACCGAGACACCACTTTCAGAGTTCAGCCTTCGGAGGCTATTTTTAGGGTTCGCATGCAGTGTTTTTCAACGCATGTCGGGTTTTTCTTTATGGGTTTTTCGAGAGCTTCGCAACGGTGTGACTTGCAAGCAGAGAAGATCGAGTTTTGAGGTCTTACTATTTTTAGCCAGTGCATGCATGCAGACCAGTTTTCTGGGTTTTTCTGGGTTTTTTGAGATCCCGCAGGCAATATGACATGCAAAACCATCCGGCAGTGAATGAGTCACTTTTCAGACAGTTTCTATTTTTAGCAGGTACACTCCGGCAACCGCCCAACACTCCAGTCCAGCAAGCAGAACGACATGCAGAAGGAACGAAGTCAAACGGAGACCGTTCGGGATACATGCAAATCAAATTAGGGTTTCCACTTTTATAGGGGGTAAAATCCAAAATAGCCGAAACAAAGTACCCCACCCATGTCAGCACACATCAAGGTACCTGCTGGCAAAATTTGAGCAAAGTCGGAGAACTTACTATTTTTAGTAAGTCAGGGCACGGCTATAAATAGCAGGTCTGCACCCGAGGTTGGCATCCGAGTAACCCTCAAGCTATCAAGATCAAGCGTTGCAACTTTCAGGCAAAACGGAGCTACTGAAGTCAGAAAGTCAAAACTTACTATAAATAGCAGGTGGCTATAAATAGCAGGTCAGGGCAGAGGACCGACAAAACAGGTTCACAAGGCAGAGAATATCATCTGATGAAATTTTCAGGCAAAACGGAGCCTTAGAGGTTGAAAATCAAGGGATTTGCTAAAAATAGCACAACTTGCTAAAAATAGAATGCAAGAGCAGGAACAGGCAGAGGCTTGAAAATTGTCTAAGGCAACGAAATAAAAGTAGACCCATCAAAATGCGCCCTCAAGAAGAGATGCCTTCAAAACGCCTAAGGCATAAAACAGAAGCTCATACCTCAAAATGCGCCCAAAGAGGAAGGAGAGAGGTGAAAAGTTTCTAAGTCATGAAAACGAAAGTGGAACCAAGGAAATGCGCCCATGGCAAAAACAAAAGCTCACCTAGTAAAATGCGCCCACCTCAAGAAGAGATGCCTTGAAAAAGTTCTAAGGCGTGGAAAACAAAAGCTCACCTAGTAAAATGCGCCCACCTCAAGGATTGAAGCCTTGAAAAGTTTCTAAGGCAGAAACAAAAGCTCACCTAGTAAAATGCGCCCACCTCAAGGATTGAAGCCTTGAAAAGTTTCTAAGGCAAAAACAAAAGCTCACCTAGTAAAATGCGCCCTCAAGGAAGGTGAGGATATGAAATATTTCTAAGGCATGAAATGAAAGCTTGGCCTAGCATTTGCGCCCATGGTGAAGAGGAGATGGCCGAAATTTTCCTAAGGCATGAAATGAAAGTAGAGAGGTCAAAATGCGCCCAAGGCAAGATAAAGTGGCTAGGACTTGGAGAAATTTCTAAGTCAAGAAAATGAAAGTTCAAGACCCCATATGCGCCCAAGGATATTCTAACTGTTTGAGAATTTTCTAAGTGAGAAATCAAGGCTTGCATGAGTAAATTACGCCAAGGTTGCTGGAGAAAATTTCCTAAGGCAACAAAATAAAAGTAGACACATGAAAGTGCGCCAGAGGTGTAAAGTGAAGGAATTTTTTTTGAAATAAATATTTCATCAAAATGTATACGCCTATGGTAGAGAAAGTGTTAGAAAATTTTTCTAAGTGATATAACACTTCACTAGGGAAAAATACGCCCTTGGCAAGGAAGGATGATTTGATGAGTTTTAAAATTCTCCGAAGGCAGTTGAAAGTTAACGAATCTTTTTTCAAGGGGAAAATTTGATATCGACGAATATTTTCCATGGGTCAAGTGAAAATCAAATGAACCCATTTAAAATGCACCCATGAGTTAGCAGAGTTTGAAAATTAATTTCCTAAGGGAAATTTTAATATTTTCGGAGGAAATTCGTTTTGCCTAGATTATTTTCCTGACAGAAGTTAAATCTCAAAGGACGAATTATTTCGAGCACGCAAACAATTTTTTAATCGCCCGGAGTTGAACATTTTAATGAGAGAATTTAAAATGTCTAAGGCAAATTTTATGAAATCGAGGATTTAAATGACAGACATTTTAAAAAGTTGGAAATAAATTTGCTACTCCCACGAATTTTTTCGAGCTGAATTTATTTAAACACTGCGAGATTTTAAAATGGAATTTTAAATCAAGTCAAGTGATTGTTTTTCTCGCAAGTTGTTTAAATCGCCAAGAGGTAACTGGCAGACTAAGAGGAAAATTCGAAATTTGAAGAAGAAGGAATCATTATTAATGGCGACTGCCATAATAACCGGCTGACGACTAGCCCACTACTGCGCTTGAATTAGAAGATTCCGAACGAAGAAAGTGGAAAATTGATGAAGGTACTAAAAATAGCCCCAGCACTACTTAGCAGGATTCTCCGGGAAAAGTTATTTAAACAATCTCTTCTCTCATTTCTCCTCACATTGTTTCGAAGTTGAAGTTGCTGGAGAAGTTCTTGAGAGATTGAAATATTTTCCAAGTGGTTGAGGAGAGAAATTTTGTGAGAGTTTATTTTATTTCGGAGTGTTGAGTTGCTGAAAGTGCGAAGTGCTGGAGAAATCTTCATTTGCCGAGACTCTTTCTTTCAAAGAGCTGAAGGTGTGTTGCTGCAACTTCGAAGTTGAAGGTTGAAGTTATTTTCCGGAGTTGCTGGAGAATTTAATTCTCAAAGAGCTGAAAGTGGAGTTGCTGCGAAGTTTAAACGTTGAGAGGTTGAGGAAGTTGAAATTTCATATTGCTGGCAACTCTTTATTCATCTAACTGCTGAAGTTGACAAAGTAAAGTCAAGGTTCGAACTATTTGTGCTCGAGAAATTAGCTACATTGCTGAAAGTTATTAGCTTGCTGCGTTTTTTCTTCACCAGTCAGAAGTGCAGTTGCTGAAAGTTGTCTCTAAACTCAGAGATTTTTATACAGTACGAGGTTTGGAGTTAGAAATTTATGCTGAGAAATTTTATTTTCAAAGCTAACTCCGTATTCGCAGCCATCTCGGGAATTGTTTTATTTTATTAAAAATCTGCAGTCTAGCTTATTATTCTAGTTTATTTTTACAGATGGCTGGCGCAAAGGATGCTGCAGGAAATAGCAGAGCCGCAGGCAGAGGAACAAACACTGAAGCGGGCAAGGCTGGCTCATCCCGGCAGGCAATGATTAAAAGGCTCGCTAAGCCATTTCTCCCAAAGTCAGCAATAGTTTCAAAGTTGGCAGGATTGAATGACACCAACCTTGGTTCATTTAATCTGAATGCACTCAAATCGAGGATGTTCGGGCTAGGGGGCCATCAACCATCCGTCACGGCACATAATATAATGAAGAGGGGAATCTACGCAGCTGCTAGTTTTCCGCCAGCAATTCAGTGTCCGGAGCTAATTATGGAGTGCGTCAATCACTACAAGCCAGAACGTAGGACGATCGTCTCTCCGGATGGTAAACTGCTCGCCAACTTCACACCCGATGCCATCGGAGAAGCATTTGGGATTCCAACTGCTGAGGAGATGTTATACAGGACAAACAAGGGGGCAGATAAGATGTACTCTTCCTCTTTCGAAAGAGTCACTGCAGTCATCAACAGAGTTTGGATGCAGAAGCCGAGGCCACCCCGCACTAAGCTCCCAAAGCAGATAATTGCCGAGGACGTGAAACAAGAATACTGTGATTTGATAATGATGCCGAGCCGGGTGAATGGGAGTGCACAGGCTTACATTTTCGAGCCTTGGATGTTCTACTTCATCGAGATCATCTTGGAAGGAAAAGAGTGTGTCGATTGGGCTAGGATGATTAGCAACCACATTGATGAGCAATTCAGGAGCTTGAAGGTGACGAAGACTTTCTACATGAGCTCATATGTAATTTACATGTTGGCCAGAATGACTAAGTACAGAGGGATTTCGTATAAAGAGCCAATCGGCTGTGCCCCTGGTCAATTCAAAATTCATGAAGCCTGCACACAGCTACATTTAGCTAACATTGCCAACTATAAACGGGCAAATGATGCATTCACAATGCACATTGCGAGGACACTTCAGCAGAGAACGCAGCAGAGAATATCTAAAAAAGCACAGACACTGATTGAGGAATATGGGTATTGGCTCATCCAATTCCCGAAATTCACATATATTAGGCTGCAAGGGTTCACTTCGTATCCGTATCGGTTACCACGATACCCCACTGATCACATAGTAATGCTTGAGATATCTAGGCAATTGATTGCCTACGATAAGATTCAGAAAAGGAAAAAGAAGGGCGGGCTTGATTTCCCTATCACCATGGGAAATTCCATTGAGGTGTGTCCCTCTTTGCAGGCAGCCCGAGAGGCAGAGGATGAGCTGCAATCTTATCATTTGTCATATCACACAGGCAGGCAGGATTTCGATCCTTACAGGAACATCCAGATGATACAGAACGTTGAATACCGGCACAGATCTCATCTGGAGGACTTTTGGGCAAATGCAGTGGATGAGGCTGAGATAAGAAGAAGGATGTTTTCCAGACTTCCTCTCAAGCTGATTAGAGAATGTGAGTTTATTCCAGTTCCCGACTAGGTGGAGGAGGATGTCAATCGCCATGCAACCTAACTATGGGTCGGCGATACTCGTCCTACTCACCGATTGGTCCCGAGCGATATGGACTTGGATTAATTTTCTATCCTTTGATGACTTTTACCAGGACTTGGGTCGACAGACATGTATGCAGACTTAAGAGCAAGTCGATCGCCCTTACTTATAGCTTGATGGGTGACCCAAGGCCGTTATCGGTAAAAAGAGGGAAACAAATTGCTCAGACATCGAGGGCATAAGTGGAAGTGCCAACCCAACCGATACCGTTGAGGATAGAACAAGCATCACCTGTGCACTCACAAACTCAATCTTCGAGTTTAAGAGTGGTTTCATTATTTGCCGATCAGAGGGCAGGATTAGAGGAAGAGCGGGGACTTGAGGAGGTAGATCAGCCCAACGCCCGGGAATCAGCTAGTGTCAGTTTATCCAGGGGCGGCCAACATGAGGAGGAAGAGGAAACAATGGTCGACACCCATTTTTAGCAGATGTTGGACACAGCTTTGGAAGAAGAGGAAAACACAGAACAAGGGACCCAAGGGTCGGGAGATACCCAGATTATAGAAGAGGATGAGCCTGAGCAGACCAGTGCAAGAAGAGAGGAAGTGCACGAGATGGAGGCAACAGAAGAACAGCCCCTTGTCATTTGTAATCCACAGCAGACAGTGCCTGATTGGCTTTCCGACAGAATGAGGAGAGAACCCGAGGATGATACGGATCCGGCCATTGAGATGGAAGAGTTCCTCAGGAGGATCAGTGCACCACCAGAGAAGAAAAGGGCCCGAAAATTTTCAAAGATCTCGACTGACGAGTCAGGCTCTCGCACGCTTCAGGTGGCTATGCCGAGGGAAGATTGTGATCGAACCGAGGAGAGGCCTGAAAATTACGTGATCACCACAGTAGAGTTGGGTCGTCCTACGGGAGCCCAAGTTATCGAGGAGTTCGATAACTCCTATCAGGCATTGAAGGATCAGTTGCTCCGCACAGAGGGGAAGTATAAGAAATTGAAGGAGCACAAAACCTTGATAGGATACATGCAAAATCTAGCACGTCCAGGTGAACCAGCAAACCCAGCAGTAGAACGTCCATCAGAGCTTCCGAAGGAGTCAGTTGTTGCCTTAGAGGATTTGAAGAAAATGGAAACGGAGGCGGACAAGTGGGTTAGCCGTGTTCATGCTGAGACAGGGAAATTCATGGAGGACCTTGCCGATGCTTATCGACAGGCCTCAAATATTTTAGCACGGATGGATATAGTAGATCAGGCCTGGGGTGATACTCGCATCTATCAAACGAAGACTGTACTTCGTTTGGGGGCTTTGATGCATGTACCTCTAGAAACCTTAGTGGATGGAGGTGTAATTCAGAGAGGTGATAGGTACGATTTCACTAGTTGGTACTCCTCGGTGGTCACAGGCCGTGGATTTCACGACGCGGCAAGGGCAGATTCAGCTAAAGTGAAGAAGGCAATGGGCAACATCTTGGGGGGAGTCCTCAATACATTAGAAGCCATATTTGCTAGAAAGTTGGTCCCAGAGGAGATAACTGCTGATGGCTTGAAAAGTAGACTGCCTCCATTCTTCTCAGCTGCGAGGTCACTTGTCCTCGATGACTTTGAGAATGTCTCCACGCCTTCTAGTATAATTCAGCATACTCCGTGACTTTAGTGACATGGAAATCTTGCATCGATATCGACAGACGGTAAAGCCTTTGAGTTCCAACCAACCATATTCCAATCGACCCTTACACTGTGAGGTTGAAGCAAGATTAACCGCTGATCGAGTTTGCTTGTCTCGAGAAGGTTGGAACGCTACCGCTGATGAGGATCTTCTTTGATGATGGTAGGCATTAATTGCTCATTATGATTCCTGCAGGGGAGTGGAGAATATTCTGTGCATTCATTGCCCACTCCTCTCTGTGGCGGTTTTTAGGGCAGAAACCCTAATCAGGGCATATGTGGCTCGATCTGAGCCCTTCATTGTAATTTGATTTGAACCGTCCACTGAATTGGACTTATTATAAAAGGGGCATCCCCCCTCATTTGTAAATTATTAGATAGAGATTAGAATTGGAGTTGAATCAGAGCTAGAGAGTAGAAGTCATATAGCTTTTAGCTTAGAAGTTAGCTTTAGATTGAGGAGGGAAGAAAACTTTCCTTTGAAAGTTTTGTAAAAGGTTGTTGTGAACACTTTTCATAATACAAAGAGTTTCATTGTTTGGTGATTTCTTCTTTGTTATGAGTAGCTAGCAAGGCCATTTCGTCTTTCCAATTCAAGGTAGATAGAGTAAAATAGATTTTATTTCATGCAAGTAGTTGTTAGCTGTGGAGTGTGGCGTTGTGATTTGAGCAAGTCTTCTCGTCCATACCACTAGCAGACTTGCTGATGGTAAGTTCGCGTTGCGTGGTCAACTGGAGTATCAACACTTAACTTCGATTATGGTTCACGTGTTTGTATGCGTCGTGTTGACGGTATGAACGTGTTGTGTCATAGTTTGAACATTTTCTCATCCTTTGAAGATTGCACCAACTTTGTCGAAGTTGTTCGAAAGAAGACAAAGCGAAGTTTGGTTTGAAGATTGTTTAAGTCGATCTTCGTCCTCCACCCTTTTAGAAGTAGATCTGTAGAATCCCTATCCCTATCCCCTTTTAATTCTGCATTTTCCGAGTCAGTTTAGATACCAAAACAATATCGCCAAATCATTCATGTCCTAATTGCTTCACGGAATTGAACAACTACGTAAGTCCCCTTGAAATAACCAGCAAAACACATCAACCAACTGAGTCTATTCGCGATAAAAGGAACCTCGGAGTCGAACACATGAACTTTCAAGCAATCTTAGCATGTGGGACACTTTGATCAAGAGAGAATAGAGTG